>CAWWDY010000691.1:0-21237 GCA_963942605.1 Poecilus cupreus | reverse complement strand
AATAAAATTGCTGTTTTAAACTTGCAAAAACATAGAAAAACGCTGTTTTCAACTATTCAAACTGATAAATTCATGTTTCTTTCGTGCGAAACGGCGATTTATGAGAAATGACAATAAAATTGCTGTTTTAAACTTGCAAAAACATAGAAAAACGCTGTTTTGAACTATTCAAACTGACAAATTCATGTTTCTTTCGTGTGAAACGGCGATTTATGAGAAACGACGATAAAATTGCTGTTTTAAACTTGCAAAAACATAGAAAAACCCTGTTTTTAACTATTAAAACTGATAAATTCAGGTTTCTTTCGTTCGAAACGGTGGATTTTTGTGAAATCACAATAAAACTGCTGTTTTAAACTTGCAAAAACATAGAAAAACGCTGTTTTGAAATATTCAAACTGACAAATTCATGTTTCTTAAATGACCATAAAATTGCTGTTTTAAACTTGCAAAAACATAAAAAACGCTGTTTTTAACTATTCAAACTGATAAATTCAGGTTTCTTTCGTGTTGAAACGGCGATTTATGAGAAATGACGATAAAATTTCTGTTTTAAACTTGCAAAAACATAGAAAAACGTTGTTTTCAACTATTCAAACTGATAAATTCATGTTTCTTTCGTGCGAAACGGCGATTTATGAGAAATGACTATAAAATTGCTGTTTTAAACTTGCAAAAACATAGAAAAACGCTGTTTTCAACTATTCAAACTGACAAATTCATGTTTCTTTCGTGTGAAACGGCGATTTATGAGAAACGACGATAAAATTGCTGTTTTAAACTTGCAAATACATAGAAAAACGCTGTTTTGAACTATTCAAACTGACAAATTCATGTTTCTTTCGTGTGAAACGGCGATTTATGAGAAATGACGATAAAATTGCTGTTTTAAACTTGCAAAAACATAGAAAAACGCTGTTATTAACTATTCAAACTGATAAATTCAGGTTTCTTTCGTGTGAAACGGCGATTTATGAGAAATGACGATAAAATTGCTGTTTTAAACTTGCAAAAACACAGAAAAACGCTGTTTTTAACTATTCAAACTGATAAATTCAGGTTTCTTTCGTGTGAAACGGCGATTTATGAGAAATGACGATAAAATTGCTGTTTTAAACTTGCAAAAACATAGAAAAACGCTGTTTTTTAACTATTCAAACTGATAAATTCAGGTTTCTTTCGTTCGAAACGGTGGATTTTTGTGAAATCACAATAAAATTGCTGTTTTAAACTTGCAAAAACATAGAAAAACGCTGTTTTGAAATATTCAAACTGACAAATTCATGTTTCTTCCGTGTGAAACGGCGATTTATGAGAAATGACGATAAAATTGCTGTTTTAAACTTGCAAAAACATAGAAAAACGCTGTTTTGAACTATTCAAACTGACAAATTCATGTTTCTTTCGTGTGAAACGGCGATTTATGAGAAATGACGATAAAATTGCTGTTTTAAACTTGCAAAAATATAGAAAAAACGCTGTTTTTAACTATTCAAACTGATAAATTCAGGTTTCTTCCGTGTGAAACGGCGATTTATGAGAAATGACAATAAAATTGCTGTTTTAAACTTGCAAAAACATAGAAAAACGCTGTTTTTAACTATTCAAACTGATAAATTCAGGTTTCTTTCGTGCGAAACGGCGATTTATGAGAAATGACGATAAAATTGCTGTTTTAAACTTGCAAATACATAGAAAAAACGCTGTTTTGAACTATTCAAACTGATAAATTCATGTTTTTTTTGTGTGAAACGGCGATTTATGAGAAATGACGATAAAATTGCTGTTTTAAACTTGCAAAAACATAGAAAAACGCTGTTTTTAACTATCCAAACTTATAAATTCAGGTTTCTTTCGTGTGAAACGGCGATTTATGAGAAATGACGATAAAATTGCTGTTTTAAACTTGCAAAAACACAGATAAACGCTGTTTTTAACTATTCAAACTGATAAATTCAGGTTTATTTCGTGGGAAACGGCGATTCATGAGAAATGACGATAAAGTTGCTGTTTTAAACTTGCAAAAAACATAGAAAAAACGCTGTTTTTAACTATTCAAACTGATAAATTCAGGTTTCTTTCGTTCGAAACGGTGGTTTTTTGTGAAATCACAATAAAACTGCTGTTTTAAACTTGCAAAAAACATAGAAAAACGCTGTTTTGAATGATTCAAACTGACAAATTCATGTTTCTTCCGTGTGAAACGGCGATTTATGAAAAATGACAATAAAATTGCTGTTTTAAACTTGCAAAAACATAGAAAAACGCTGTTTTGAACTATTCAAACTGACAAAATTCATGTTTCTTTCGTGTGAAACGGCGATTTATGAGAAATGACGATAAAATTGCTGTTTTAAACTTGCAAAAACATAGAAAAACGCTGTTTTCAACTATTCAAACTTATAAATTCATGTTTCTTTCGTGCAAAACGGCGATTTATGAGAAATGACAATAAAATTGCTGTTTTAAACTTGCAAAAAACATAGAAAAACGCTGTTTTGAACTATTCAAACTGACAAATTCATGTTTCTTTCGTGTGAAACGACGATTTATGAGAAATGACGATAAAATTGCTGTTTTAAACTTGCAAAAACATAGAAAAACGCTGTTTTCAACTATTCAAACTGATAAATTAATGTTTCTTTCGTGCGAAACGGCGATTTATGAGAAATGACAATAAAATTTCTGTTTTAAAACTTGCAAAAACATAGAAAAACGCTGTTTTGAACTATTCAAAACTGACAAATTCATGTTTCTTTCGTGTGAAACGGCGATTTATGAGAAACGACGATAAAATTGCTGTTTTTAAACTTGCAAAAAACACAGATAAACGCTGTTTTTAACTATTCAAACTGATAAATTCAGGTTTATTTCGTGGGAAACGGCGATTCATGAGAAATGACGATAAAGTTGCTGTTTTAAAACTTGCAAAAACATAGAAAAAACGCTGTTTTTAACTATTCAAACTGATAAATTCAGGTTTCTTTCGTTCGAAACGGTGGATTTTTGTGAAATCACAATAAAACTGCTGTTTTAAACTTGCAAAAACATAGAAAAACGCTGTTTTGAAATATTCAAACTGACAAATTCATGTTTCTTCCGTGTGAAACGGCGATTTATGAAAAATGACAATAAAATTGCTGTTTTAAACTTGCAAAAACATAGAAAAACGCTGTTTTGAACTATTTAAACTGACAAATTCATGTTTCTTTCGTGTGAAACGGCGATTTATGAGAAATGACGATAAAATTGCTGTTTTAAACTTGCAAAAACATAGAAAAAACGCTGTTTTCAACTATTCAAACTTATAAATTCATGTTTCTTTCGTGCAAAACGGCGATTTATGAGAAATGACAATAAAATTGCTGTTTTAAACTTGCAAAAACATAGAAAAACGCTGTTTTGAACTATTCAAACTGACAAATTCATGTGTTCTTTCGTGTGAAACGACGATTTATGAGAAATGACGATAAAATTGCTGTTTTAAACTTGCAAAAACATAGAAAAAACGCTGTTTTCAACTATTCAAACTGATAAATTAATGTTTCTTTCGTGCGAACACGGCGATTTATGAGAAATGACAATAAAATTTCTGTTTTAAACTTGCAAAAACATAGAAAAACGCTGTTTTGAACTATTCAAACTGACAAATTCATGTTTCTTTCGTGTGAAACGGCGATTTATGAGAAACGACGATAAAATTGCTGTTTTAAAACTTGCAAAAACATAGAAAAACGATGTTTTTAACTATTCAAACTGATAAATTCAGGTTTCTTTCGTGTGAAACGGCGATTTATGAGAAATGACGATAAAATTGCTGTTTTAAACTTGCAAAAAACATAGAAAAACCCTGTTTTTAACTTTTCAAACTGATAAATTCAGGTTTCTTTCGTTCGAAACGGTGGATTTTTGTGAAATCACAATAAAACTGCTGTTTTTAAACTTGCAAAAACATAGAAAAACGCTGTTTTGAAATATTCAAACTGACAAATTCATGTTTCTTCCGTGTGAAACGACGATTTATGAGAAATGACAATAAAATTGCTGTTTTAAAACTTGCAAAAACATAGAAAAACGCTGTTTTTAACTATTCAAACTGATAAATTCAGGTTTTCTTTCGTGTGAAACGGCGATTTATTAGAAATGACGATAAAATTGCTGTTTTAAACTTGCAAAAACATAGACAAAACCCTGTTTTCAACTATTCAAACTGATAAATTCATATTTCTTTCGTGCGAAACGGCGATTTATGAGAAATGACAATAAAATTGCTGTTTTAAACTTGCAAAAACATAGAAAAACGCTGTTTTGAAATATTCAAACTGACAAATTCATGTTTCTTCCGTGTGAAACGGCGATTTATGAGAAATGACGATAAAATTGCTGTTTTAAAACTTGCAAAAACATAGAAAAAACGCTGTTATTAACTATTCAAACTGATAAATTCAGGTTTCTTTCGTGTGAAACGGCGATTTATGAGAAATGACGATAAAATTGCTGTTTTAAACTTACAAAAACACAGAAAAACGCTGTTTTTAACTATTCAAACTGATAAATTCAGGTTTCTTTCGTGTGAAACGGCGATTTATGAGAAATAACGATAAAATTGCTGTTTTAAACTTGCAAAAACATAAAAAAACACTAATTTCAACTATTCAAACTGATAAATTCATATTTCTTTCGTGCGAAACGGCGATTTATGAGAAATAACCATAAAATTGCTGTTTTAAACTTGCAAAAATATAGAAAAAACGCTGTTTTATAATATTCAAACTGACAAATTCATGTTTCTTCCGTGTGAAACGGCGATTTATGAGAAATGACAATAAAATTGCTGTTTTAAACTTGCAAAAACATAGAAAAACGCTGTTTTGAACTATTCAAACTGACAAATTCATGTTTCTTTCGTGTGAAACGGCGATTTATGAGAAATGACAATAAAATTGCTGCTTTAAACTTGCAAAAACATAGAAAAACGCTGTTTTCAACAATTCAAACTGATAAATTCATGTTTCTTTCGTGCGAAACGGCGATTTATGAGAAATGACAATAAAATTGCTGTTTTAAACTTGCAAAAACATAGAAAAACGCTGTTTTCAACTATTCAAACTTATAAATTCATGTTTCTTTCGTGCGAAACGGCGATTTATGAGAAATGACGATAAAATTGCTGTTTTAAACTTGCAAAAACACAGAAAAACGCTGTTTTTAACTATTCAAACTGATAAATTTAGGTTTCTTTCGTGTGAAACGGCGATTTATGAGAAATGACGATAAAATTGCTGTTTTAAACTTGCAAAAACATAGAAAAACGCTGTTTTTAACTATTCAAACTGATAAATTCAGGTTTCTTTCGTTCGAAACGGTGGATTTTTGTGAAATCACAATAAAATTGCTGTTTTAAACTTGCAAAAACATAGAAAAACGCTGTTTTGAAATATTCAAACTGACAAATTCATGTTTCTTCCGTGTGAAACGGCGATTTATGAGAAATGACAATAAAATTGCTGTTTTAAACTTGCAAAAACATAGAAAAACGCTGTTTTGAACTATTCAAACTGACAAATTCATGTTTCTTTCGTGTGAAACGGCGATTTATGAGAAATGACGATAAAATTGCTGTTTTAAACTTGCAAAAACATAGAAAAACGCTGTTATTAACTATTCAAACTGATAAATTCAGGTTTCTTTCGTGTGAAACGGCGATTTATGAGAAATGACGATAAAATTGCTGTTTTAAACTTGCAAAAACACAGAAAAACGCTGTTTTTAACTATTCAAACTGATAAATTCAGGTTTCTTTCGTGTGAAACGGCGATTTATGAGAAATAACGATAAAATTGCTGTTTTAAACTTGCAAAAACATAGAAAAACACTAATTTCAACTATTCAAACTGATAAATTCATATTTCTTTCGTGCGAAACGGCGATTTATGAGAAATAACCATAAAATTGCTGTTTTAAACTTGCAAAAATATAGAAAAACGCTGTTTTATAATATTCAAACTGACAAATTCATGTTTCTTCCGTGTGAAACGGCGATTTATGAGAAATGACAATAAAATTGCTGTTTTAAACTTGCAAAAACATAGAAAAACGCTGTTTTGAACTATTCAAACTGACAAATTCATGTTTCTTTCGTGTGAAACGGCGATTTATGAGAAATGACAATAAAATTGCTGCTTTAAACTTGCAAAAACATAGAAAAACGCTGTTTTCAACAATTCAAACTGATAAATTCATGTTTCTTTCGTGCGAAACGGCGATTTATGAGAAATGACAATAAAATTGCTGTTTTAAACTTGCAAAAACATAGAAAAACGCTGTTATTAACTATTCAAACTGATAAATTCAGGTTTCTTTCGTGTGAAACGGCGATTTATGAGAAATGACGATAAAATTGCTGTTTTAAACTTACAAAAACACAGAAAAACGCTGTTTTTAACTATTCAAACTGATAAATTCAGGTTTCTTTCGTGTGAAACGGCGATTTATGAGAAATAACGATAAAATTGCTGTTTTAAACTTGCAAAAACATAGAAAAACACTAATTTCAACTATTCAAACTGATAAATTCATATTTCTTTCGTGCGAAACGGCGATTTATGAGAAATAACCATAAAATTGCTGTTTTAAACTTGCAAAAATATAGAAAAACGCTGTTTTATAATATTCAAACTGACAAATTCATGTTTCTTCCGTGTAAAACGGCGATTTATGAGAAATGACAATAAAATTGCTGTTTTAAACTTGCAAAAACATAGAAAAACGCTGTTTTGAACTATTCAAACTGACAAATTCATGTTTCTTTCGTGTGAAACGGCGATTTATGAGAAATGACAATAAAATTGCTGCTTTAAACTTGCAAAAACATAGAAAAAACGCTGTTTTCAACAATTCAAACTGATAAATTCATGTTTCTTTCGTGCGAAACGGCGATTTATGAGAAATGACAATAAAATTGCTGTTTTAAACTTGCAAAAACATAGAAAAACGCTGTTTTCAACTATTCAAACTTATAAATTCATGTTTCTTTCGTGCGAAACGGCGATTTATGAGAAATGACGATAAAATTGCTGTTTTAAACTTGCAAAAACACAGAAAAACGCTGTTTTTAACTATTCAAACTGATAAATTCAGGTTTCTTTTGTGTGAAACGGCGATTTATGAGAAATGACGATAAAATTGCTGTTTTAAACTTGCAAAAACATAGAAAAAACGCTGTTTTTAACTATTCAAACTGATAAATTCAGGTTTCTTTCGTTCGAAACGGTGGATTTTTGTGAAATCACAATAAAATTGCTGTTTTAAACTTGCAAAAACATAGAAAAACGCTGTTTTGAAATATTCAAACTGACAAATTCATGTTTCTTCCGTGTGAAACGGCGATTTATGAGAAATGACAATAAAATTGCTGTTTTAAACTTGCAAAAACATAGAAAAACGCTGTTTTGAACTATTCAAACTGACAAATTCATGTTTCTTTCGTGTGAAACGGCGATTTATGAAAAATGACGATAAAATTGCTGTTTTAAACTTGCAAAAACATAGAAAAACGCTGTTATTAACTATTCAAACTGATAAATTCAGGTTTCTTTCGTGTGAAACGGCGATTTATGAGAAATGACGATAAAATTGCTGTTTTAAACTTGCAAAAAACACAGAAAAACGCTGTTTTTAACTATTCAAACTGATAAATTCAGGTTTCTTTCGTGTGAAACGGCGATTTATGAGAAATAACGATAAAATTGCTGTTTTAAACTTGCAAAAACATAGAAAAACACTAATTTCAACTATTCAAACTGATAAATTCATATTTCTTTCGTGCGAAACGGCGATTTATGAGAAATAACCATAAAATTGCTGTTTTAAAATTGCAAAAATATAGAAAAACGCTGTTTTATAATATTCAAACTGACAAATTCATGTTTCTTCCGTGTGAAACGGCGATTTATGAGAAATGACAATAAAATTGCTGTTTTAAACTTGCAAAAACATAGAAAAACGCTGTTTTGAACTATTCAAACTGACAAATTCATGTTTCTTTCGTGTGAAACGGCGATTTATGAGAAATGACAATAAAATTGCTGCTTTAAACTTGCAAAAACATAGAAAAACGCTGTTTTCAACAATTCAAACTGATAAATTCATGTTTCTTTCGTGCGAAACGGCGATTTATGAGAAATGACAATAAAATTGCTGTTTTAAACTTGCAAAAACATAGAAAAACGCTGTTTTCAACTATTCAAACTTATAAATTCATGTTTCTTTCGTGCGAAACGGCGATTTATGAGAAATGACGATAAAATTGCTGTTTTAAACTTGCAAAAACACAGAAAAACGCTGTTTTTAACTATTCAAACTGATAAATTCAGGTTTCTTTCGTGTGAAACGGCGATTTATGAGAAATGACGATAAAATTGCTGTTTTAAACTTGCAAAAACATAGAAAAACGCTGTTTTTAACTATTCAAACTGATAAATTCAGGTTTCTTTCGTTCGAAACGGTGGATTTTTGTGAAATCACAATAAAATTGCTGTTTTAAACTTGCAAAAACATAGAAAAACGCTGTTTTGAAATATTCAAACTGACAAATTCATGTTTCTTCCGTGTGAAACGGCGATTTATGAGAAATGACAATAAAATTGCTGTTTTAAACTTGCAAAAACATAGAAAAACGCTGTTTTGAACTATTCAAACTGACAAATTCATGTTTCTTTCGTGTGAAACGGCGATTTATGAGAAATGACGATAAAATTGCTGTTTTAAACTTGCAAAAACATAGAAAAACGCTGTTTTCAACTATTCAAACTTATAAATTCATGTTTCTTTCGTGCGAAACGGAGATTTATGAGAAATGACAATAAAATTGCTGTTTTAAACTTGCAAAAACATAGAAAAACGCTGTTTTGAACTATTCAAACTGACAAATTCATATTTCTTTCGTGTGAAACGGCGATTTATGAGAAATAACGATAAAATTGCTGTTTTAAACTTGCAAAAACATAGAAAAACGCTGTTTTCAACTATTCAAACTGATAAATTCATGTTTCTTTCGTGCGAAACGGCGATTTATGAGAAATGACAATAAAATTGCTGTTTTAAACTTGCAAAAACATAGAAAAACGCTGTTTTGAACTATTCAAACTGACAAATTCATGTTTCTTTCGTGTGAAACGGCGATTTATGAGAAATGACGATAAAATTTCTGTTTTAAACTTGCAAAAACATAGAAAAACGTTGTTTTCAACTATTCAAACTGATAAATTCATGTTTCTTTCGTGCGAAACGGCGATTTATGAGAAATGACTATAAAATTGCTGTTTTAAACTTGCAAAAACATAGAAAAACGCTGTTTTCAACTATTCAAACTGATAAATTCATGTTTCTTTCGTGCGAAACGGCGATTTATGAGAAATGACAATAAAATTGCTGTTTTAAACTTACAAAAACATAGAAAAACACTGTTTTGAACTATTCAAACTGACAAATTCATGTTTCTTTCGTGTGAAACGGCGATTTATGAGAAATGACGATAAAATTGCTGTTTTTAACTTGCAAAAACATAGAAAAACGCTGTTTTGAACTATTCAAACTGACAAATTCATGTTTCTTTCGTGTGAAACGGCGATTTATGAGAAACGACGATAAAATTGCTGTTTTAAACTTGCAAATATATAGAAAAACGCTGTTTTTAACTATTCAAACTGATAAATTCAGGTTTCTTTCGTGTGAAACGGCGATTTATGAGAAATGACGATAAAATTGCTGTTTTAAACTTGCAAAAACACAGAAAAACGCTGTTTTTAACTATTCAAACTGATAAATTCAGGTTTCTTTCGTGTGAAACGGCGATTTATGAGAAATGACGATAAAATTGCTGTTTTAAACTTGCAAAAACATAGAAAAACGCTGTTTTCAACTATTCAAACTTATAAATTCATGTTTCTTTCGTTCGAAACGGTGGATTTTTGTGAAATCACAATAAAACTGCTGTTTTAAACTTGCAAAAACATAGAAAAACGCTGTTCTGAAATAATCAAACTGACAAATTCATGTTTCTTCCGTGTGAAACGGCGATTTATGAGAATTGACAATAAAATTGCTGTTTTAAACTTGCAAAAACATAGAAAAACGCTGTTTTTAACTATTCAAACTGACAAATTCATGTTTCTTTCGTGTGAAACGGCGATTTATGAGAAATGACGATAAAATTGCTGTTTTATACTTGCAAAAACATTGAAAAACGCTGTTTTCAACTATCCAAACTTATAAATTCATGTTTCTTTCGTGCGAAACGGCGATTTATGAGAAATGACAATAAAATTGCTGTTTTAAACTTGCAAAAACATAGAAAAACGCTGCTTTGAACTATTCAAACTGACAAATTCATGTTTCTTTCGTGTGAAACGGCAATTTATGAGAAATGACGATAACATTGCTGTTTTAAACTTGCAAAAACATAGAATAACGCTGTTTTCAACTATTCAAACTGATAAATTCATGTTTCTTTCGTGCGAAACGGCGATTTATGAGAAATGACAATAAAATTGCTGTTTTAAACTTGCAAAAACATAAAAAAACGCTGTTTTGAAATATTCAAACTGACAAATTCATGTTTCTTCCGTGTGAAACGGCGATTTATGAGAAATGACAAAAAAATTGCTGTTTTAAAATTGCAAAAACATAGAAAAACGCTGTTTTCAACTATTCAAACTGATAAATTCATGTTTGTTTCGTGCGAAACGGCGATTTATGAGAAAAGACAATAAAATTGCTGTTTTAAACTTGCAAAAACATAGAAAAACGCTGTTTTGAACTATTCAAACTGACAAATTCATGTTTCTTTCGTGTGAAACGGCGATTTATGAGAAATGACGATAAAATTGCTGTTTTAAACTTGCAAAAACATAGAAAAACGCTGTTTTCAACTATTCAAACTTATAAATTCATGTTTCTTTCGTGCGAAACGGAGATTTATGAGAAATGACAATAAAATTGCTGTTTTAAACTTGCAAAAACATAGAAAAACGCTGTTTTGAACTATTCAAACTGACAAATTCATATTTCTTTCGTGTGAAACGGCGATTTATGAGAAATAACGATAAAATTGCTGTTTTAAACTTGCAAAAACATAGAAAAACGCTGTTTTCAACTATTCAAACTGATAAATTCATGTTTCTTTCGTGCGAAACGGCGATTTATGAGAAATGACAATAAAATTGCTGTTTTAAACTTGCAAAAACATAGAAAAACGCTGTTTTGAACTATTCAAACTGACAAATTCATGTTTCTTTCGTGTGAAACGGCGATTTATGAGAAATGACGATAAAATTTCTGTTTTAAACTTGCAAAAACATAGAAAAACGTTGTTTTCAACTATTCAAACTGATAAATTCATGTTTCTTTCGTGCGAAACGGCGATTTATGAGAAATGACTATAAAATTGCTGTTTTAAACTTGCAAAAACATAGAAAAACGCTGTTTTCAACTATTCAAACTGATAAATTCATGTTTCTTTCGTGCGAAACGGCGATTTATGAGAAATGACAATAAAATTGCTGTTTTAAACTTACAAAAACATAGAAAAACACTGTTTTGAACTATTCAAACTGACAAATTCATGTTTCTTTCGTGTGAAACGGCGATTTATGAGAAATGACGATAAAATTGCTGTTTTTAACTTGCAAAAACATAGAAAAACGCTGTTTTGAACTATTCAAACTGACAAATTCATGTTTCTTTCGTGTGAAACGGCGATTTATGAGAAACGACGATAAAATTGCTGTTTTAAACTTGCAAATATATAGAAAAACGCTGTTTTTAACTATTCAAACTGATAAATTCAGGTTTCTTTCGTGCGAAACGGCGATTTATGAGAAATGACGATAAAATTGCTGTTTTAAACTTGCAAATACATAGAAAAACGCTGTTTTGAACTATTCAAACTGACAAATTCATGTTTCTTTCGTGTGAAACGGCGATTTATGAGAAATGACGATAAAATTGCTGTTTTAAACTTGCAAAAACATAGAAAAACGCTGTTTTTAACTATTCAAACTGATAAATTCAGGTTTCTTTCGTGTGAAACGGCGATTTATGAGAAATGACGATAAAATTGCTGTTTTAAACTTGCGAAAACACAGAAAAACGCTGTTTTTAACTATTCAAACTGATAAATTCAGGTTTCTTTCGTGTGAAACGGCGATTTATGAGAAATGACGATAAAATTGCTGTTTTAAACTTGCAAAAACATAGAAAAACACTGTTTTCAACTATTCAAACTGATAAATTCATATTTCTTTCGTGCGAAACGGCGATTTATGAGAAATAACAATAAAATTGCTGTTTAAACTTGCAAAAACATAGAAAAACGCTGTTTTAAAATATTCAAACTGACAAATTCATGTTTCTTCCGTGTGAAACGGCGATTTATGAGAAATGACAATAAAATTGCTGTTTTAAACTTGCAAAAACATAGAAAAACGCTGTTTTCAACTATTCAAACTTATAAATTTATGTTTCTTTCGTGCGAAACGGCGATTTATGAGAAATGACGATAAAATTGCTGTTTTAAACTTGCAAAAACATAGAAAAACGCTGTTTTCAACTATTCAAACTGATAAATTCATGTTTCTTTCGTGCGAAACGGCGATTTATGAGAAATGACAATAAAATTGCTGTTTTAAACTTGCAAAAACATAGAAAAACGCTGTTTTCAACTATTCAAACTTATAAATTCATGTTTCTTTCGTGCGAAACGGCGATTTATGAGAAATGACAATAAAATTGCTGTTTTAAACTTGCAAAAACATAGAAAAACGCTGTTTTGAACTATTCAAACTGACAAATTCATGTTTCTTTCGTGTGAAACGGCGATTTATGAGAAATGACGATAAAATTGCTGTTTTAAACTTGCAAAAACATAGAAAAACGCTGTTTTCAACTATTCAAACTGATAAATTCATGTTTCTTTCGTGCGAAACGGCGATTTATGATAAATGACAATAAAATTGCTGTTTTAAACTTGCAAAAACATAGAAAAACGCTGTTTTGAACTATTCAAACTGACAAATTCATGTTTCTTTCGTGTGAAACGGCGATTTATGAGAAATGACGAAAAAATTGCTGTTTTAAACTTGCAAAAACATAGAAAAACGCTGTTTTTAACTATTCAAACTGATAAATTCAGGTTTCTTTCGTGCGAAACGGCGATTTATGAGAAATGACGATAAAATTGCTGTTTTAAACTTGCAAATACATAGAAAAACGCTGTTTTGAACTATTCAAACTAATAAATTCATGTTTTTTTCGTGTGAAACGGCGATTTATGAGAAATGACGATAAAATTGCTGTTTTAAACTTGCAAAAACATAGAAAAACGCTGTTTTTAACTATCCAAACTGATAAATTCAGGTTTCTTCCGTGTGAAACGGCGATTTATGAGAAATGACGATAAAATTGCTGTTTTAAACTTGCAAAAACATAGAAAAACCCTGTTTTTAACTATTCAAACTGATAAATTCATGTTTCTTTCGTTCGAAACGGTGGATTTTTGTGAAATCACAATAAAACTGCTGTTTTAAACTTGCAAAAACATAGAAAAACGCTGTTCTGAAATAATCAAACTGACAAATTCATGTTTCTTCCGTGTGAAACGGCGATTTATGAGAATTGACAATAAAATTGCTGTTTTAAACTTGCAAAAACATAGAAAAACGCTGTTTTTAACTATTCAAACTGACAAATTCATGTTTCTTTCGTGTGAAACGGCGATTTATGAGAAATGACGATAAAATTGCTGTTTTATACTTGCAAAAACATTGAAAAACGCTGTTTTCAACTATCCAAACTTATAAATTCATGTTTCTTTCGTGCGAAACGGCGATTTATGAGAAATGACAATAAAATTGCTGTTTTAAACTTGCAAAAACATAGAAAAACGCTGCTTTGAACTATTCAAACTGACAAATTCATGTTTCTTTCGTGTGAAACGGCAATTTATGAGAAATGACGATAACATTGCTGTTTTAAACTTGCAAAAACATAGAATAACGCTGTTTTCAACTATTCAAACTGATAAATTCATGTTTCTTTCGTGCGAAACGGCGATTTATGAGAAATGACAATAAAATTGCTGTTTTAAACTTGCAAAAACATAAAAAAACGCTGTTTTGAAATATTCAAACTGACAAATTCATGTTTCTTCCGTGTGAAACGGCGATTTATGAGAAATGACAAAAAAATTGCTGTTTTAAAATTGCAAAAACATAGAAAAACGCTGTTTTCAACTATTCAAACTGATAAATTCATGTTTGTTTCGTGCGAAACGGCGATTTATGAGAAAAGACAATAAAATTGCTGTTTTAAACTTGCAAAAACATAGAAAAACGCTGTTTTGAACTATTCAAACTGACAAATTCATGTTTCTTTCGTGTGAAACGGCAATTTATGAGAAATGACGATAAAATTTCTGTTTTAAACTTGCAAAAACATAGAAAAACGCTGTTTTTAACTATTCAAATTGATAAATTCAGGTTTCTTTCGTGCGAAACGGCGATTTATGAGAAATGACGATAAAATTGCTGTTTTAAACTTGCAAAAACATAGAAAAATGCTGTTTTCAACTATCCAAACTGATAAATTCAGGTTTCTTTCGTGTGAAACAGCGATTTATGAGAAATGACGATAAAATTGCTGTTTTAAACTTGCAAAAACATAAAAAAACGCTGTTTTTAACTATTCAAACTGATAAATTCAGGTTTCTTTCATTCGAAACGGTGGATTTTTGTGAAATCACAATAAAACTGCTATTTTAAACTTGCAAAAACATAGAAAAACGCTGTTTTGAACTATTCAAACTGACAAATTCATGTTTCTTTCGTGTGAAACGGCGATTTATGAGAAATGACGATAAAATTGCTGTTTTAAACTTGCAAAAACATAGAAAAACGCTGTTTTTTACTATCCAAACTGATAAATTCAGGTTTCATTCGTGTGAAACGGCGATTTATGAGAAATGACGATAAAATTGCTGTTTTAAACTTGCAAAAACATAGAAAAACGCTGTTTTCAACTATTCAAACTTATAAATTCATGTTTCTTTCGTGCGAAACGGCGATTTATGAGAAATGACAATAAAATTGCTGTTTTAAACTTGCAAAAACATAGAAAAACGCTGTTTTGAACTATTCAAACTGACAAATTCATGTTTCTTTCGTGTGAAACGGCGATTTATGAGAAATGACGATAAAATTGCTGTTTTAAACTTGCAAAAACATAGAAAAACGCTGTTTTGAACTATTCAAACTGACAAACTCATGTTTCTTTCGTGTGAAACGGCGATTTATGAGAAATGACGATAAAATTGCTGTTTTAAACTTGCAAAAACATAGAAAAACGCTGTTTTCAACTATTCAAACTGATAAATTCATGTTTCTTTCGTGCGAAACGGCGATTTATGAGAAATGACAATAAAATTGCTGTTTTAAACTTGCATAAACATAGAAAAACGCTGTTATGAACTATTCAAACTGACAAATTCATGTTTCTTTCGTGTGAAACGGCGATTTATGAGAAACGACGATAAAATTGCTGTTTTAAACTTGCAAAAACATAGAAAAACGCTGTTTTTAACTATTCAAACTGATTAATTCGGGTTTCTTTCGTGTGAAACGGCGATTTATGAGAAATGACGATAAAATTGCTGTTTTAAACTTGCAAAAACATAGAAAAACCCTGTTTTTAACTATTCAAACTGATAAATTCATGTTTCTTTCGTTCGAAACGGTGGATTTTTGTGAAATCACAATAAAACTGCTGTTTTAAACTTGCAAAAACATAGAAAAACGCTGTTTTGAAATATTCAAACTGACAAATTCATGTTTCTTCCGTGTGAAACGGCGATTTATGAGAATTGACAATAAAATTGCTGTTTTAAACTTGCAAAAACATAGAAAAACGCTGTTTTTAACTATTCAAACTGACAAATTCATGTTTCTTTCGTGTGAAACGGCGATTTATGAGAAATGACGATAAAATTGCTGTTTTAAACTTGCAAAAACATAGAAAAACGCTGTTTTTAACTATTCAAACTGATAAATTCAGGTTTCTTTCATTCGAAACGGTGGATTTTTGTGAAATCACAATAAAACTGCTGTTTTAAACTTACAAAAACATAGAAAAACGCTGTTTTGAACTATTCAAACTGACAAATTCATGTTTCTTTCGTGTGAAACGGCGATTTATGAGAAACGACGATAAAATTGCTGTTTTAAACTTGCAAAAACATAGAAAAACGCTGTTTTGAACTATTCAAACTGACAAATTCATGTTTCTTTCGTGCGAAACGGCGATTTATGAGAAATGACAATAAAATTGCTGTTTTAAACTTGCAAAAACATAGAAAAACGCTGTTTTGAACTATTCAAACTGACAAATTCATGTTTCTTTCGTGTGAAACGGCGATTTATGAGAAACGACGATAAAATTGCTGTTTTATACTTGCAAAAACATAGAAAAACGCTGTTTTGAACTATTCAAACTGACAAATTCATGTTTCTTTCGTGTGAAACGGCGATTTATGAGAAATGACGATAAAATTGCTGTTTTAAACTTGCAAAAACATAAAAAAACGCTGTTTTTAACTATTCAAACTGATAAATTCAGGTTTCTTTCATTCGAAACGGTGGATTTTTGTGAAATCACAATAAAACTGCTGTTTTAAACTTACAAAAACATAGAAAAACGCTGTTTTGAACTATTCAAACTGACAAATTCATGTTTCTTTCGTGTGAAACGGCGATTTATGAGAAATGACGATAAAATTGCTGTTTTAAACTTGCAAAAACATAGAAAAACGCTGTTTTTAACTATCCAAACTGATAAATTCAGGTTTCATTCGTGTGAAACGGCGATTTATGAGAAATGACGATAAAATTGCTGTTTTAAACTTGCAAAAACATAGAAAAACGCTGTTTTCAACTATTCAAACTTATAAATTCATGTTTCTTTCGTGCGAAACGGCGATTTATGAAAAATGACAATAAAATTGCTGTTTTAAACTTGCAAAAACATAGAAAAACGCTGTTTTGAACTATTCAAACTGACAAATTCATGTTTCTTTCGTGTGAAACGGCGATTTATGAGAAATGACGATAAAGTTGCTGTTTTAAACTTGCAAAAACATAGAAAAACGCTGTTTTGAACTATTCAAACTGACAAATTCATGTTTCTTTCGTGTGAAACGGCGATTTATGAGAAATGACGATAAAATTGCTGTTTTAAAATTGCAAAAACATAGAAAAACGCTGTTTTCAACTATTCAAACTGATAAATTCATGTTTCTTTCGTGCGAAACGGCGATTTATGAGAAATGACAATAAAATTGCTGTTTTAAACTTGCATAAACATAGAAAAACGCTGTTATGAACTATTCAAACTGAAAAATTCTTGTTTCTTTCGTGTGAAACGGCGATTTATGAGAAACGACGATAAAATTGCTGTTTTAAACTTGCAAAAACATAGAAAAACGCTGTTTTTAACTATTCAAACTGATTAATTCGGGTTTCTTTCGTGTGAAACGGCGATTTATGAGAAATGACGATAAAATTGCTGTTTTAAACTTGCAAAAACATAGAAAAACCCTGTTTTTAACTATTCAAACTGATAAATTCATGTTTCTTTCGTTCGAAACGGTGGATTTTTGTGAAATCACAATAAAACTGCTGTTTTAAACTTGCAAAAACATAGAAAAACGCTGTTTTGAACTATTCAAACTGACAAATTCATGTTTCTTTCGTGTGAAACGGCGATTTATGAGAAACGACGATAACATTGCTGTTTTAAACTTGCAAAAACATAGAATAACGCTGTTTTCAACTATTCAAACTGATAAATTCATGTTTCTTTCGTGCGAAACGGCGATTTATGAGAAATGACAATAAAATTGCTGTTTTAAACTTGCAAAAACTTAAAAAAACGCTGTTTTGAAATATTCAAACTGACAAATTCATGTTTCTTCCGTGTGAAACGGCGATTTATGAGAAATGACAAAAAAATTGCTGTTTTAAAATTGCAAAAACATAGAAAAACGCTGTTTTCAACTATTCAAACTGATAAATTCATGTTTGTTTCGTGCGAAACGGCGATTTATGAGAAATGACAATAAAATTGCTGTTTTAAACTTGCAAAAACATAGAAAAACGCTGTTTTGAACTATTCAAACTGACAAATTCATGTTTCTTTCGTGTGAAACGGCAATTTATGAGAAATGACGATAAAATTTCTGTTTTAAACTTGCAAAAACATAGAAAACGCTGTTTTTTACTATTCAAATTGATAAATTCAGGTTTCTTTCGTGCGAAACGGCGATTTATGAGAAATGACGATAAAATTGCTGTTTTATACTTGCAAAAACATAGAAAAACGCTGTTTTGAAATATTCAAACTGACAAATTAATGTTTCTTCCGTGTGAAACGGCGATTTATGAGAAATGACGATAAAATTGCTGTTTTAAACTTGCAAAAACATAGAAAAACCCTGTTTTGAACTATTCAAACTGACAAATTCATGTTTCTTTCGTGTGAAACGGCAATTTATGAGAAATGACGATAAAATTGCTGTTTTAAACTTGCAAAAACATAGAAAAACGCTGTTTTCAACTATTCAAACTTATAAATTCATGTTTCTTTCGTGCAAAACGGCGATTTATGAGAAATGACAATAAAATTGCTGTTTTAAACTTACAAAAACATAGAAAAACGCTGTTTTGAACTATTCAAACTGACAAATTCATGTTTCTTTCGTGTGAAACGGCGATTTATGAGAAATGACGATAAAATTGCTGTTTTAAACTTGCAAAAACATAGAAAAACGCTGTTTTCAACTATTCAAACTGATAAATTCATGTTTCTTTCGTGCGAAACGGCGATTTATGAGAAATTACAATAAAATTGCTGTTTTAAACTTGCAAAAACATAGAAAAACGCTGTTTTGAACTATTCAAACTGACAAATTCATGTTTCTTTCGTGTGAAACGGCGATTTATGAGAAATGACAATAAAATTGCTGTTTTAAACTTGCAAAAACATAGAAAAACGCTGTTTTGAACTATTCAAACTGACAAATTCATGTTTCTTTCGTGTGAAACGGCGATTTATGAGAAATGACGATAAAATTGCTGTTTTTAAAATTGCAAAAACATAGAAAAACGCTGTTTTCAACTATTCAAACTGATAAATTCATGTTTCTTTCGTGCGAAACGGCGATTTATGAGAAATGACAATAAAATTGCTGTTTTAAACTTGCATAAACATAGAAAAACGCTGTTATGAACTATTCAAACTGACAAATTCTTGTTTCTTTCGTGTGAAACGGCGATTTATGAGAAACGACGATAAAATTGCTGTTTTAAACTTGCAAAAACATAGAAAAACGCTGTTTTTAACTATTCAAACTGATTAATTCGGGTTTCTTTCGTGTGAAACGGCGATTTATGAGAAATGACGATAAAATTGCTGTTTTAAACTTGCAAAAACATAGAAAAACCCTGTTTTTAACTATTCAAACTGATAAATTCATGTTTCTTTCGTTCGAAACGGTGGATTTTTGTGAAATCACAATAAAACTGCTGTTTTAAACTTGCAAAAACATAGAAAAACGCTGTTTTGAACTATTCAAACTGACAAATTCATGTTTCTTTCGTGTGAAACGGCGATTTATGAGAAATGACGATAACATTGCTGTTTTTAAACTTGCAAAAACATAGAATAACGCTGTTTTCAACTATTCAAACTGATAAATTCATGTTTCTTTTGTGCGAAACGGCGATTTATGAGAAATGACAATAAAATTGCTGTTTTAAACTTGCAAAAACATAAAAAAACGCTGTTTTGAAATATTCAAACTGACAAATTCATGTTTCTTCCGTGTGAAACGGCGATTTATGAGAAATGACAAAAAAATTGCTGTTTTAAAATTGCAAAAACATAGAAAAACGCTGTTTTCAACTATTCAAACTGATAAATTCATGTTTGTTTCGTGCGAAACGGCGATTTATGAGAAATGACAATAAAATTGCTGTTTTAAACTTGCAAAAACATAGAAAAACGCTGTTTTGAACTATTCAAACTGACAAATTCATGTTTCTTTCGTGTGAAACGGCAATTTATGAGAAATGACGATAAAATTTCTGTTTTAAACTTGCAAAAACATAGAAAAACGCTGTTTTTTACTATTCAAATTGATAAATTCAGGTTTCTTTCGTGCGAAACGGCGATTTATGAGAAATGACGATAAAATTGCTGTTTTAACTTGCAAAAACATAGAAAAACGCTGTTTTCAACTATTCAAACTGATAAATTCATGTTTCTTTCGTGCGAAACGGCGATTTATGAGAAATGACAATAAAATTGCTGTTTTAAACTTGCAAAAACATAGAAAAACGCTGTTTTGAACTATTCAAACTGACAAATTCATGTTTCTTTCGTGTGAAACGGCGATTTATGAGAAACGACGATAAAATTGCTGTTTTATACTTGCAAAAACATAGAAAAACGCTGTTTTGAAATATTCAAACTGACAAATTAATGTTTCTTCCGTGTGAAACGGCGATTTATGAGAAATGACGATAAAATTGCTGTTTTAAACTTGCAAAAACATAGAAAAACCCTGTTTTGAACTATTCAAACTGACAAATTCATGTTTCTTTCGTGTGAAACGGCAATTTATGAGAAATGACGATAAAATTGCTGTTTTAAACTTGCAAAAACATAGAAAAACGCTGTTTTCAACTATTCAAACTTATAAATTCATGTTCTTTCGTGCAAAACGGCGATTTATGAGAAATGACAATAAAATTGCTGTTTTAAACTTACAAAAACATAGAAAAACGCTGTTTTGAACTATTCAAACTGACAAATTCATGTTTCTTTCGTGTGAAACGGCGATTTATGAGAAATGACGATAAAATTGCTGTTTTAAACTTGCAAAAACATAGAAAAACGCTGTTTTCAACTATTCAAACTGATAAATTCATGTTTCTTTCGTGCGAAACGGCGATTTATGAGAAATTACAATAAAATTGCTGTTTTAAACTTGCAAAAACATAGAAAAACGCTGTTTTGAACTATTCAAACTGACAAATTCATGTTTCTTTCGTGTGAAACGGCGATTTATGAGAAATGACAATAAAATTGCTGTTTTAAACTTGCAAAAACATAGAAAAACGCTGTTTT
>CAWWDY010000690.1:0-32989 GCA_963942605.1 Poecilus cupreus | reverse complement strand
TCAGCTTGCAAAAACATACAAAATGCTTTTTTCATGTATTTAAACTGTCATATTCATGTTTCTGTCGTGTATTATTGCTAATGTTGGTGAAAACAAGATGAAAATGCTGTTTTAAGCATGCAAAAGCATACAAAACACGGTTTGCAAGTATTTAAACTGTCATATTAATGTTCCTGTCGTGTATAATAGCTAATGTTGGTGAAAGCAAGACAAAAATGCTGTTTTAAGCATGCAAAAGCATACAAAACACCGTTTTCAAGTATTTAAACTGTCATATTCATGTATATGTCGTGTGTAATGGCTTATGTTTTGATAATCAAGATAAAAATGCTGTTTTAAGCATGCAAAAGCATACAAAACACCGTTTTCAAGAATTTAAATTGTCATATTCATGTTTCTGTCGTGTATAATAGCTAATGTTGGTGAAAGCAAGATAAAAATGCTGTTTTAAGCATGCAAAAGCATACAAAACACCGTTTTCAAGTATTTAAACTGTCATATTCATGTATATGTCGTGTGTAATGGCTTATGTTTGCAAAATCAAGATAAAATAGCTGTTTTCAGCTTGCAAAAACATACAAAATGCTGTTTTTAAGTATTTAAACTGTCATATACATGTTTCTGTCGTGTATAATAGCTAATGTTGGTGAAAGCAAGATAAAAATTTTATTTGAAGCATACAAAAGCATACAAAAACCGTTTTCAAGTACTTAAACTGTCATATTCATGTATATGTCGTGTGTAATGGCTTATGTTTGCTAAATCAAGATAAAATAGCCGTTTTCAGCTTGCAAAAACATACAAAATGCTGTTTTCAAATATTTAAACAGTCATATTCATGTTTCTGTCGTGTATAATAGCTAATGTTGGTGGAAGCAAGATAAAAATGCTGTTTTAAGCATACAAAACACCGTTTTCAAGTATTTAAATTGTCATATTTATGTATATGTCGTGTGTAATGGCTTATGTTTGCAAAGTCAAGATAAAATAGCTGTTTTCAGCTTGCAAAAACATACAAAATGCTTTTTTCAAGTATTTAAAATGTCATATTCATGTTTCTGTCGTGTATAATTGCTAATGTTGGTGAAAGCAAGATGAAAATGCTGTTTTAAGCATGCAAAAGCATACAAAACACCGTTTTCAAGTATTTAAACTGTCATATTCATGTTTCTGTCGTGTATAATAGCTAATGTTGGTGAAAGCAAGACAAAATGCTGTTTTAAGTATGCAAAAGCATACAAAACACCGTTTTCAAGTATTTAAACTGTCATATTCATGTATATGTCGTGTGTAATGGCTTATGTTTGGAAAATCAAGATAAAAATGCTGTTTTAAGCATGCAAAAGCATACAAAACACCGTTTTCAAGTATTTAAATTGTCATATTCATGTTTCTGTCGTGTATAATAGCTAAGGTTGGTAAAAGCAAGATAAAAATGCTGTTTTAAGCATGCAAAAGCATACAAAACACCGTTTTCAAGTATTTAAACTGTCATATTCATGTTTCTGTCGTGTATATAAGCTAATGTTGGTGAAAGGAAGACAAAAATGCTGTTTTAAGCATGCAAAAGCATACAAAAAACCGTTTTCAAGTATTTAAACTGTCATATTCATGTTTTTGTCGTGTATAATTGCTAATGTTGGTGAAAGCAAGATGAAAATGCTGTTTTAAGCATGCAAAAGCATACAAAACACGGTTTTCAAGTATTTAAACTGTCATATTCATGTTTCTGTCGTGTATAATAGCTAATGTTGGTGAAAGCAAGACAAAAATGCTGTTTTAAGCATGCAAGAGCATACAAAACACCGTTTTCAAGTATTTAAACTGTCATATTCATGTATATGTCTTGTGTAATGGCTTATGTTTGGATAATCAAGATGAAAATGCTGTTTTAAGCATGCAAAAGCATACAAAACACCGTTTTCAAGTATTTAAATTGTCATATTCAGGTTTCTGTCGTGTATAATAGCTAATGTTGGTGAAAGCAAAATAAAAATGCTGTTTTAAGCATGCAAAAGCATACAAAACACGGTTTTCATGTATTTAAACTGTCATATTCATGTATATGTCGTGTGTAATGGCTTATGTTTGCAAAGTCAAGATAAATTAGCTGTTTTCAGCTTGCAAAAACATACAAAATGCTGTTTTCAAGTATTTAAACTGTCATATTCATGTTTCTGTCGTGTATATTAGCTAATGTTGGTGAAAGCAAGATAAAAATGCTGTTTTAAGCATGCAAAAGCATACAAAACACCGTTTTCAAGTATTTAAACTGTCATATTCATGTTTCTGTCGTGTATAATAGCTAATGTTGGTGAAAGCAAGACAAAAATGCTGTTTTAAGCATGCAAAAGCATACAAAACACCGTTTTCAAGTATTTAAACTGTCATATTCATGTATATGTCGTGTGTAATGGCTTATGTTTGCAAAATCAAGATAAAATAGCTGTTTTCAGCTTGCAAAAACATACAAAATGCTGTTTTCAAGTATTTAAATTGTCATGTTCATGTTTCTGTCGTGTATAACAGCTAATGTTGGTGAAAGCAAGATAAAAATGCTGTTTTAAGCATGCAGAAGCATTCAAAACACCGTTTCAAGTATTTAAACTGTCATATTCATGTATATGTCGTGTGTAATGGCTTATGTTTGCAAGATCAAGATAAAATAGCTGTTTTCAGCTTGCAAAAACATACAAAATGCTGTTTTCAAGTATTTAAACTGTCATATACATGTTTCTGTCGTGTATAATAGCTAATGTTGGTGACAGCAAGATAAAAATTTTGTTTTAAGCATACAAAACACCGTTTTCAAGTATTTAAACTGTCATATTCATATATATGTCGTGTGTAATGGCTTATATTTGCTAAATCAAGATAAAATAGCTGTTTTCAGCTTGCAAAAACATACAAAATGCTGTTTTCAAATATTTAAACTGTCATATTCATGTTTCTGTCGTGTATAATAGCTAATGTTGGTGAAAGCAAGATAAAAATGTTGTTTTAAGCATACAAAACACCGTTTTCAAGTATTTAAACTGTCATATTCATGTATATGTCGTGTGTAATGGCTTATGTTTGCAAAGTCAAGATAAAATAGCTGTTTTCAGCTTGCAAAAACATACAAAATGCTTTTTTCAAGTATTTAAACTGTCATATTCATGTTTCTGTCGTATATAATTGCTAATGTTGGTGAAAGCTAGATGAAAATGCTGTTTTAAGCATGCAAAAGCATACAAAACACGGTTTTCAAGTATTTAAACTGTCATATTCATGTTTCTTTCGTGTATAATAGCTAATGTTGGTAAAAGCAAGACAAAATTGCTGTTTTAAGAATGCAAAAGCATACAAAACACCGTTTTCAAGTATTTAAACTGTCATATTCATGTATATGTCGTGTGTAATGGCTTATGTTTGGATAATCAAGATAAAAATGCTGTTTTAAGCATGCAAAAGCATACAAAACACCGTTTTCAAGTATTTAAATTGTCATATTCATGTTTCTGTCGTGTATAATAGCTAATGTTGGTTAAAGCAAGACAAAAATGCTGTTTTAAGCATACAAAACACCGTTTTCAAGTATTTAAACTGTCATATTCATGTATATGTCGTGTGTAATGGCTTATGTTTGCAAAATCAAGATAAAATAGCTGTTTTCAGCTTGCAAAAATATACAAAATGCTGTTTTCAAGTATTTAAACTGCCATATTCATGTTTCTGTGATGTATAATAGCCAATGTTGGTGAAAGCAAGATAAAATTGCTGTTTTAAGAATGCAAAAGCATACAAAACACCGTTTTCAAGTATTTAAACTGTCATATTCATGTATATGTCGTGTGTAATGGCTTATGTTTGCAAAATCAAGATAAAATAGCTGTTTTCAGCTTGCAAAAACATGCAAAATGCTGTTTTCAAGTATTTAAACTGTCATATTCATGTTTCTGTCGTGTATAATAGCTAATGTTGGTGAAAGCAAGATAAAAATGCTGTTTTAAGCATGCAAAAGCATACAAAACACGGTTTTCAAGTATTTAAACTGTCATATTCATGTATATGTCCCGTGTAATGGCTTATGTTTGCAAAGTCAAGATAAATTAGCTGTTTTCAGCTTGCAAAAACAAACAAAATGCTGTTTTCAAGTATTTAAACTGTCATATTCATGTTTCTGTCGTGTATAATAACTAATGTTGGTTAATGCAAGATAAAAATGCTGTTTTAAGCATGCAAAAGCATACAAAACACCGTTTTCAAGTATTTAAACTGTCATATTCATGTTTCTGTCGTGTATATAAGCTAATGTTGGTGAAAGCAAGACAAAAATGCTGTTTTAAGCATGCAAAAGCATACAAAACACCATTTTCAAGTATTTAAACTGTCATATTCATGTTTTTGTCGTGTATAATTGCTAATGTTGGTGAAAGCAAGATGAAAATGCTGTTTTAAGCATGCAAAAGTATACAAAACACGGTTTTCAAGTATTTGAACTGTCATATTCATGTTTCTGTCGTGTATAATAGCTAATGTTGGTGAAAGCAAGACAAAAATGCTGTTTTAAGCATGCAAAAGCATACAAAACACCGTTTTCAAGTATTTAAACTGTCATATTCATGTATATGTCGTGTGTAATGGCTTATGTTTGGATAATCAAGATAAAAATGCTGTTTTAAGCATGCAAAAGCATACAAAACACCGTTTTCAAGTATTTAAATTATCATATTCATGTTTCTGTCGTGTATAATAGCTAATGTTGGTAGAAGCTATATAAAAATGCTGTTTTAAGCATGCAAAGCATACAAAACACCGTTTTCAAGTATTTAAACTGTCATATTCATGTATATGTCGAGTGTAATGGCTTATGTTTGCAAAATCAAGATAAAATAGCTGTTTTCAGCTTGCAAAAACATACAAAATGCTGTTTTCAAGTATTTAAATTATCATATTCATGTTTCTGTCGTGTATAACAGCTAATGTTGGTGAAAGCAAGATAAAAATGCTGTTTTAAGCATGCAGAAGCATTCAAAACACCGTTTCAAGTATTTAAACTGTCATATTCATGTATATGTCGTGTGTAATGGCTTATGTTTGCAAGATCAAGATAAAATAGCTGTTTTCAGCTTGCAAAAACATACAAAATGCTATTTTCAAGTATTTAAACTGTCATATACATGTTTCTGTCGTGTATAATAGCTAATGTTGGTGACAGCAAGATAAAAATTTTGTTTTAAGCATACAAAAGCATACAAAACACCGTTTTCAAGTATTTAAACTATCATATTCATGTATATGTAGTGTGTAATGGCTTATGTTTGCTAAATCAAGATAAAATAGCTGTTTTCAGCTTGCAAAAACATACAAAATGCTGTTTTCAAATATTTAAACTGTCATATTCATGTTTCTGTCGTGTATAATAGCTAATGTTGGTGAAAGCAAGATAAAAATGCTGTTTTAAGCATACAAAACACCGTTTTCAAGTATTTAAACTGTCATATTCATGTATATGTCGTGTGTAATGGCTTATGTTTGCAAAATCAAGATAAAATAGCTGTTTTCAGCTTGCAAAAACATGCAAAATGCTGTTTTCAAGTATTTAAACTGTCATATTCATGTTTCTGTCGTGTATAATAGCTAATGTTGGTGAAAGCAAGATAAAAATGCTGTTTTAAGCATGCAAAAGCATACAAAACTCGGTTTTCAAGTATTTAAACTGTCATATTCATGTATATGTCCCGTGTAATGGCTTATGTTTGCAAAGTCAAGATAAATTAGCTGTTTTCAGCTTGCAAAAACAAACAAAATGCTGTTTTCAAGTATTTAAACTGTCATATTCATGTTTCTGTCGTGTATAATAACTAATGTTGGTTAATGCAAGATAAAAATGCTGTTTTAAGCATGCAAAAGCATACAAAACACCGTTTTCAAGTATTTAAACTGTCATATTCATGTTTCTGTCGTGTATATAAGCTAATGTTGGTGAAAGCAAGACAAAAATGCTGTTTTAAGCATGCAAAAGCATACAAAACACCATTTTCAAGTATTTAAACTGTCATATTCATGTTTTTGTCGTGTATAATTGCTAATGTTGGTGAAAGCAAGATGAAAATGCTGTTTTAAGCATGCAAAAGTATACAAAACACGGTTTTCAAGTATTTGAACTGTCATATTCATGTTTCTGTCGTGTATTATAGCTAATGTTGGTGAAAGCAAGACAAAAATGCTGTTTTAAGCATGCAAAAGCATACAAAACACCGTTTTCAAGTATTTAAACTGTCATATTCATGTATATGTCGTGTGTAATGGCTTATGTTTGGATAATCAAGATGAAAATGCTGTTTTAAGCATGCAAAAGCATACAAAACACCGTTTTCAAGTATTTAAATTATCATATTCATGTTTCTGTCGTGTATAATAGCTAATGTTGGTAGAAGCTATATAAAAATGCTGTTTTAAGCATGCAAAGCATACAAAACACCGTTTTCAAGTATTTAAACTGTCATATTCATGTATATGTCGAGTGTAATGGCTTATGTTTGCAAAATCAAGATAAAATAGCTGTTTTCAGCTTGCAAAAACATACAAAATGCTGTTTTCAAGTATTTAAATTATCATATTCATGTTTCTGTCGTGTATAACAGCTAATGTTGGTGAAAGCAAGATAAAAATGCTGTTTTAAGCATGCAGAAGCATTCAAAACACCGTTTCAAGTATTTAAACTGTCATATTCATGTATATGTCGTGTGTAATGGCTTATGTTTGCAAGATCAAGATAAAATAGCTGTTTTCAGCTTGAAAAAACATACAAAATGCTATTTTCAAGTATTTAAACTGTCAAATACATGTTTCTGTCGTGTATAATAGCTAATGTTGGTGACAGCAAGATAAAAATTTTGTTTTAAGCATACAAAAGCATACAAAACACCGTTTTCAAGTATTTAAACTATCATATTCATGTATATGTAGTGTGTAATGGCTTATGTTTGCTAAATCAAGATAAAATAGCTGTTTTCAGCTTGCAAAAACATACAAAATGCTGTTTTCAAATATTTAAACTGTCATATTCATGTTTCTGTCGTGTATAATAGCTAATGTTGGTGAAAGCAAGATAAAAACGCTGTTTTAAGCATACAAAACACCGTTTTCAAGTATTTAAACTGTCATATTCATGTATATGTCGTGTGTAATGGCTTATGTTTGCAAAATCAAGATAAAATAGCTGTTTTCAGCTTGCAAAAACATACAAAATGCTGTTTTCAAGTATTTAAACTGTCATATACATGTTTCTGTAGTGTATAATAGCTAATGTTGGTGAAAGCAAGATAAAAATTTTGTTTTAAGCACACAAAAGCATACAAAACACCGTTTTCAAGTATTTAAACTGTCATAATCATGTATATGTCGTGTGTAATGGCTTATGTTTGCTAAATCAAGATAAAATAGCTGTTTTCAGCTTGCAAAAACATACAAAATGCTGTTTTCAAATATTTATACTGTCATATTCATGTTTCTGTCGTGTATAATAGCTAATGTTGGTGGAAGCAAGATAAAAATGCTGTTTTAAGCATACAAAACACCGTTTTCAAGTATTTAAATTGTCATATTCATGTTTCTGTCGTGTATAATAGCTAATGTTGGTGAAAGCAAAATAAAAATGCTGTTTTAAGCATGCAAAAGCATACAAAACACGGTTTTCAAGTATTTAAACTGTCATATTCATGTATATGTCGTGTGTAATGGCTTATGTTTGCAAAGTCAAGATAAATTAGCTGTTTTCAGCTTGCAAAAACATACAAAATGCTGTTTTCAAGTATTTAAACTGTCATATTCATGTTTCTGTCGTGTATATTAGCTAATGTTGGTGAAATCAAGATAAAAATGCTGTTTTAAGCATGCAAAAGCATACAAAACACCGTTTTCAAGTATTTAAACTGTCATATTCATGTTTCTGTCGTGTATAATAGCTAATGTTGGTGAAAGCAAGACAAAAATGCTGTTTTAAGCATGCAAAAGCATACAAAACACCGTTTTCAAGTATTTAAACTGTCATATTCATGTATATGTCGTGTGTAATGGCTTATGTTTGTAAAATCAAGATAAAATAGCTGTTTTCAGCTTGCAAAAACATACAAAATGCTGTTTTCAAGTATTTAAACTGTCTTATACATGTTTCTGTCGTGTATAATAGCTAATGTTGAAGAAAGCAAGATAAAAATTTTGTTTTAAGCATACAAAAGCATACAAAACACCGTTTTCAAGTATTTAAACCGTCATATTCATGTTTCTGTCGTGTATAATAGCTAATGTTGGTGAAAGCAAGACAAAAATGCTGTTTTAAGCATGCAAAAGCATACAAAACACCGTTTTCAAGTATTTAAACTGTCATATTCATGTATATGTCGTGTGTAATGGCTTATGTTTGGATAATCAAGATGAAAATGCTGTTTTAAGCATGCAAAAGCATACAAAACACCGTTTTCAAGTATTTAAATTATCATATTCATGTTTCTGTCGTGTATAATAGCTAATGTTGGTAGAAGCTATATAAAAATGCTGTTTTAAGCATGCAAAGCATACAAAACACCGTTTTCAAGTATTTAAACTGTCATATTCATGTATATGTCGAGTGTAATGGCTTATGTTTGCAAAATCAAGATAAAATAGCTGTTTTCAGCTTGCAAAAACATACAAAATGCTGTTTTCAAGTATTTAAATTATCATATTCATGTTTCTGTCGTGTATAACAGCTAATGTTGGTGAAAGCAAGATAAAAATGCTGTTTTAAGCATGCAGAAGCATTCAAAACACCGTTTCAAGTATTTAAACTGTCATATTCATGTATATGTCGTGTGTAATGGCTTATGTTTGCAAGATCAAGATAAAATAGCTGTTTTCAGCTTGAAAAAACATACAAAATGCTATTTTCAAGTATTTAAACTGTCAAATACATGTTTCTGTCGTGTATAATAGCTAATGTTGGTGACAGCAAGATAAAAATTTTGTTTTAAGCATACAAAAGCATACAAAACACCGTTTTCAAGTATTTAAACTATCATATTCATGTATATGTAGTGTGTAATGGCTTATGTTTGCTAAATCAAGATAAAATAGCTGTTTTCAGCTTGCAAAAACATACAAAATGCTGTTTTCAAATATTTAAACTGTCATATTCATGTTTCTGTCGTGTATAATAGCTAATGTTGGTGAAAGCAAGATAAAAACGCTGTTTTAAGCATACAAAACACCGTTTTCAAGTATTTAAACTGTCATATTCATGTATATGTCGTGTGTAATGGCTTATGTTTGCAAAATCAAGATAAAATAGCTGTTTTCAGCTTGCAAAAACATACAAAATGCTGTTTTCAAGTATTTAAACTGTCATATACATGTTTCTGTAGTGTATAATAGCTAATGTTGGTGAAAGCAAGATAAAAATTTTGTTTTAAGCACACAAAAGCATACAAAACACCGTTTTCAAGTATTTAAACTGTCATAATCATGTATATGTCGTGTGTAATGGCTTATGTTTGCTAAATCAAGATAAAATAGCTGTTTTCAGCTTGCAAAAACATACAAAATGCTGTTTTCAAATATTTATACTGTCATATTCATGTTTCTGTCGTGTATAATAGCTAATGTTGGTGGAAGCAAGATAAAAATGCTGTTTTAAGCATACAAAACACCGTTTTCAAGTATTTAAATTGTCATATTCATGTTTCTGTCGTGTATAATAGCTAATGTTGGTGAAAGCAAAATAAAAATGCTGTTTTAAGCATGCAAAAGCATACAAAACACGGTTTTCAAGTATTTAAACTGTCATATTCATGTATATGTCGTGTGTAATGGCTTATGTTTGCAAAGTCAAGATAAATTAGCTGTTTTCAGCTTGCAAAAACATACAAAATGCTGTTTTCAAGTATTTAAACTGTCATATTCATGTTTCTGTCGTGTATATTAGCTAATGTTGGTGAAATCAAGATAAAAATGCTGTTTTAAGCATGCAAAAGCATACAAAACACCGTTTTCAAGTATTTAAACTGTCATATTCATGTTTCTGTCGTGTATAATAGCTAATGTTGGTGAAAGCAAGACAAAAATGCTGTTTTAAGCATGCAAAAGCATACAAAACACCGTTTTCAAGTATTTAAACTGTCATATTCATGTATATGTCGTGTGTAATGGCTTATGTTTGTAAAATCAAGATAAAATAGCTGTTTTCAGCTTGCAAAAACATACAAAATGCTGTTTTCAAGTATTTAAACTGTCTTATACATGTTTCTGTCGTGTATAATAGCTAATGTTGGTGAAAGCAAGATAAAAATTTTGTTTTAAGCATACAAAAGCATACAAAACACCGTTTTCAAGTATTTAAACCGTCATATTCATGTTTCTGTCGTGTATAATAGCTAATGTTGGTGAAAGCAAGACAAAAATGCTGTTTTAAGCATGCAAAAGCATACAAAACACCGTTTTCAAGTATTTAAACTGTCATATTCATGTATATGTCGTGTGTAATGGCTTATGTTTGGATAATCAAGATGAAAATGCTGTTTTAAGCATGCAAAAGCATACAAAACACAGTTTTCAAGTATTTAAATTATCATATTCATGTTTCTGTCGTGTATAATAGCTAATGTTGGTAGAAGCTATATAAAAATGCTGTTTTAAGCATGCAAAGCATACAAAACAATGTTTTCAAGTATTTAAACTGTCATATTCATGTATATGTCGAGTGTAATGGCTTATGTTTGCAAAATCAAGATAAAATAGCTGTTTTCAGCTTGCAAAAACATACAAAATGCTGTTTTCAAGTATTTAAATTGTCATGTTCATGTTTCTGTCGTGTATAACAGCTAATGTTGATAAAGCAAGATAAAAATGCTGTTTTAAGCATGCAGAAGCATTCAAAACACCGTTTCAAGTATTTAAACTGTCATATTCATGTATATGTCGTGTGTAATGGCTTATGTTTGCAAGATCAAGATAAAATAGCTGTTTTCAGCTTGCAAAAACATACAAAATGCTGTTTTCAAGTATTTAAACTGTCATATACATGTTTCTGTCGTGTATAATAGCTAATGTTGGTGACAGCAAGATAAAAATTTTGTTTTAAGCATACAAAACACCGTTTTCAAGTATTTAAACTGTCATATTCATGTATATGTCGTGTGTAATGGCTTATATTTGCTAAATCAAGATAAAATAGCTGTTTTCAGCTTGCATAAACATACAAAATGCTGTTTTCAAATATTTAAACTGTCATATTCATGTTTCTGTCGTGTATAATAGCTAATGTTGGTGAAAGCAAGATAAAAATGCTGTTTTAAGCATACAAAACACCGTTTTCAAGTATTTAAACTGTCATATTCATGTATATGTCGTGTGTAATGGCTTATGTTTGGATAATCAAGATAAAAATGCTGTTTTAAGCATGCAAAAGCATACAAAACACCGTTTTCAAGAATTTAAATTGTCATATTCATGTTTCTGTTGTGTATAATAGCTAATGTTGGTGAAAGCAAGATGAAAATGCTGTTCTAAGCATGCAAAAGCATACAAAACACCGTTTTCAAGTATTTAAACTGTCATATTCATGTATATGTCGTGTGTAATGGCTTATGTTTGCAAAATCAAAATAAAATAGCTGTTTTCAGCTTGCAAAAACATACAAAATGCTGTTTTCAAGTATTTAATCTGTCATATACATGTTTCTGTCGTGTATAATAGCTAATGTTGGTGAAAGCAAGATAAAAATTTTGTTTTAAGCATACGAAACACCGTTTTCAAGTATTTAAATTGTCATATTCATGTATATGTCGTGTGTAATGGCTTACGTTTGCAAAATCAAGATAAAATAGCTGTTTTCAGCTTGCAAAAACATACAAAATTCTGTTTTCAAGTATTTAAACTGTCATATCCATGTTTCTGTCGTGTATAATAGCTCATGTTGGTAAAAGCAAGATAAAAATGCTGTTTTAAGCATGCAATCGCATACAAAACACCGTTTTCAAGTATTTAAACTGTCATATTCATGTTTCTGTCGTGTATAATAGCTAATGTTGGTGAAAGCAAGATAAAAATGCTGTTTTAAGCATGCAAAAGCATACAAAACACCGTTTTCAAGTATTTAAACTGTCATATTCATGTATATGTCGTGTGTAATGGCTTATGTTTGCAAAATCAAGATAAAATAGCTGTTTTCAGCTTGCAAAAACATACAAAATGCTGTTTTCAAGTATTTAAACTGTCATATTCATGTTTGTGTCGTGTATAATAGCTAATGTTGGTGAAAGCAAGATAAAAATGCTGTTTTAAGCATGCAAAAGCATACAAAACTCCGTTTTAAAGTATTTAAATTGTCATATTCATGTTTCTGTCGTGTATAATAGCTAATGTTGGTGAAAGCAAGATAAAAATGCTGTTTTAAACATGCAAAAGCATACAAAACACCGTTTTCAAGTATTTAAACTGTCATATTCATGTATATGTCGTGTGTAATGGCTTATGTTTGCAAAATCAAGATAAAATTGCTGTTTTCATCTTGCAAAAACATACAAAATGCTGTTTTCAAGTATTTAAACTGTCATATTCATGTTTCTGTCATGTATAATAGCTAATGTTGGTGAAAGCAAGATAAAAATGCTGTTTTAAGCATACAAAAGCATACAAAACACCGTTTTCAAGTATTTAAACTGTCATATTAAAGTATATGTCGTGTGTAATGGCTTATGTTTGCCAAATCAAGATAAAATAGCTGTTTTCAGCTTGCAAAAACATACAAAATGCTGTTTTCAAATATTTAAACTGTCATATTCATGTTTCTGTCGTGTATTATAGCTAATGTTGGTGAAAGCAAGACAAAAATGCTGTTTTAAGCATGCAAAAGCATACAAAACACCGTATTCAAGTATTTAAACTGTCATATTCATGTATATGTCGTGTGTAATGGCTTATGTTTGGATAATCAAGATGAAAATGCTGTTTTAAGCATGCAAAAGCATACAAAACACCGTTTTCAAGTATTTAAATTGTCATATTCATGTTTCTGTCGTGTATAATAGCTAAAGTTGGTAGAAGCAATATAAAAATGCTGTTTTAAGCATGCAAAAGCATACAAAACACCGTTTTCAAGTATTTAAACTGTCATATTCATGTATATGTCGTGTGTAATGGCTTATGTTTGCAAAATCAAGATAAAATAGCTGTTTTCAGCTTGCAAAAACATACAAAATGCTGTTTTCAAGTATTTAAACTGTCATATACATGTTTCTGTCGTGTATAATAACTAATGTTGGTGAAAGCAAGATAAAAATGCTGTTTTAAGCATACAAAAGCATACAAAACACCGTTTTCAATTATTTAAACTGTCATATTCATGTATATGTCGTGTGCAATGGCTTATGTTTGCTAAATCAAGATAAAATAGCTGTTTTCAGCTTGCAAAAACATACAAAATGCTGTTTTCAAATATTTAAACTGTCATGTTCATGTTTCTGTCGTGTATAATAGCTAATGTTGGTGAAAGCAAGATAAAAATTCTGTTTTAAGCATGCAAAAGCATACAAAACACCGTTTTCAAGTATTTAAACTGTCATATTCATGTATATGTCGTGTGTAATGGCTTATGTTTGCAAAATCAAGATAAAATAGCTGTTTTCAGCTTGAAAAAACATACAAAATGCTATTTTCAAGTATTTAAACTGTCATATTCATGTTTCTGTCGTGTATAATAGCTAATGTTGGTGAAAGCAAGATAAAAATGCTGTTTAAGCATGCAAAAGCATACAAAACACGGTTTTCAAGTATTTAAACTGTCATATTCATGTATATGTCGTGTGTAATGGCTTATGTTTGCAAAATCAACATAAAATAGCTGTTTTCTGCTTGCAAAAACATACAAAATGCTGTTTTCAAGTATTTAAACTGTCATATTCATGTTTATGTCGTGTATAATAGCTAATGTTGGTGAAAGCAAGATAAAAATGCTGTTTAAGCATACAAAAGTATACAAAACACCGTTTTCAATTATTTAAACTGTCATATTCATGTATATGTCGTGTGTAATGGCTTATGTTTGCAAAATCAAGATAAAATAGCTGTTTTCAGCTTGCTAAAACATACAAAATGCTGTTTTCAAGTATTTAAACTGTCATATTCATGTTTATGTCGTGTATAATTGCTAATGTTGGTGAAAGCAAGATAAAAATGCTGTTTTAAGCATGCAAAAGCATACAAAACTCCGTTATTAAGTATTTAAATTGTCATATTCATGTTTCTGTCGTGTATAATAGCTAATGTTGGTGAAAGCAAGATAAAAATGCTGTTTTAAACATGCATAAGCATACAAAACACCGTTTTCAAGTATTTAAACTGTCATATTCATGTATATGTCGTGTGTAATGGCTTATGTTTGCAAAATCAAGATAAAATTGCTGTTTTCAGCTTGCAAAAACATACAAAATGCTGTTTTCAAGTAGTTAAACTGTCAAATTCATGTTTCTGTCGTGTATAATAGCCAATGTTGGTTAAAGCAAGATAAAAATGCTGTTTTAAACATGCAAAAGCATACAAAACACGGTTTTCAAGTATTTAAACTGTCATATTCAAGTATATGTCGTGTGTAATGGCTTATGTTTGCTAAATCAAGATAAAATAGCTGTTTTCAGCTTGCAAAAACATACAAAATGCTGTTTTCAAATATTTAAACTGTCATATTTATGTTTCTGTCGCGTATAATTGCTAATGTTGGTGAAAGCAAGATGGAAATGCTGTTTTAAGCATGCAAAAGCATACAAAACACGGTTTTCAAGTATTTAAACTGTCATATTCATGTTTCTGTCGTGTATAATAGCTAATGTTGGTGAAAGCAAGACAAAAATGCTGTTTTAAGCATGCAAAAGTATACAAAACACCGTTTTTAAGTATTTAAACTGTCATATTCATGTATATGTCGTGTGTAATGGCTTATGTTTGGATAATCAAGATGAAAATGCTGTTTTAAGCATGCAAAATCATACAAAACACCGTTTTCAAGTATTTAAATTGTCATATTCATGTTTCTGTCGTGTATAATAGCTAATGTTGGTAGAAGCAATATAAAAATGCTGTTTTAAGCATGCAAAAGCATACAAAACACCGTTTTCAAGTATTTAAACTGTCATATTCATGTAAATGTCGTGTGTAATGGCTTATGTTTGCAAAATCAAGATAAAATTGCTGTTTTCACCTTGCAAAAACATACAAAATGCTGTTTTCAAGTATTTAAACTGTCAAATACATGTTTCTGTCGTGTATAATAGCTAATGTTGGTGAAAGCAAGATAAAAATGCTGTTTTAAGCATACTAAAGCATACAAAACACCGTTTTCAAGTATTTAAACTGTCATATTCATGTATATGTCGTGTGTAATGGCTTATGTTTGTTAAATCAAGATAAAATAGCTGTTTTCAGCTTGCAAAAACATACAAAATGCTGTTTTCAAATATTTAAACTGTCATATATTTTTTTCTGTCGTGTATAATAGCTAGTGTTGGTGAAAGCAAGATAAAAATGCTGTTTTAAGCATGCAAAAGCATACAAAACACCGTTTTCAAGTATTTAAACTGTCATATTCATGTATATGTCGTGTGTAATGGCTTATGTTTGCAAAGTCAAGATAAAATAGCTGTTTTCAGCTTGAAAAAACATACATAATGCTTTTTTAAAGTATTTAAAATGTCATATTCATGTTTCTGTCGTGTATAATAGCTAATGTTGGTGAAAGCAAGATAAAAATGCTGTTTTAAGCATGCAAAAGCATACAAAACACCGTTTTCAAGTATATAAACTGTCATATTCATGTTTCTGTCGTGTATAATAGCTAATGTTGGTGAAAGCAAGAAAAAAATGCTGTTTTAAGCATGCAAAACCGTACAAAACACGGTTTTCAAGTATTTAAACTGTCATATTCATGTATATGTCCTGTGTAATGGCTTATGTTTGCAAAGTCAAGATAAATTAGCTGTTTTCAGCTTGCAAAAACATACAAAATGCTGTTTTCAAGTATTTAAACTGTTATATTCATGTTTCTGTCGTGTATAATAGCTAATGTTGGTGAAAGCAAGATAAAAATGCTGTTTTAAGCATGCAAAAGCATACAAAACACCGTTTTCAAGTATTTAAACTGTCATATTCATGTATATGTCGTGTGTAATGGCTTATGTTTGCAAAGTCAAGATAAAATAGCTGTTTTTAGCTTGAAAAAACATACAAAATGCTTTTTTCAAGTATTTAAAATGTCATATTCATGTTTCTGTTGCGTATAATTGCTAATGTTGGTAAAAGCAAGATGAAAATGCTGTTTTAAGCATGCAAAAGCATACAAAACACCGTTTTCAAGTATTTAAACTGTCATATTCATGTTTCTGTCGTGTATAATAGCTAATATTGGTGAAAGCAAGACAAAAATTCTGTTTTAAGCATGCAAAAGCATACAAAACACCGTTTTCAAGTATTTAAACTGTCATATTCATGTATATGTCGTGTGTAATGGCTTATGTTTGGAAAATCAAGATAAAAATGCTGTTTTAAGCATGCAAAAGCATACAAAACACCGTTTTCAAGTATTTAAATTGTCATATTCATGTTTCTGTCGTGTATAATAGCTAATGTTGGTGAAAGCAAGATAAAAATGCTGTTTTAAGCATGCAAAAGCATACCAAACACCGATTTCAAGTATTTAAACTGTCATATTCATGTATATGTCGTGTGTAATGGCTTATGCTTGCAAAATCAAGATAAAATAGCTGTTTTCAAATTGCAAAAACATACAAAATGCTGTTTTCAAGTATTTAAACTGTCATATTCATGTTTCTGTCGTGTATAATAGCTAATGTTGGTGAAAGCAAGATAAAAATTCTGTTTTAAGCATGCAAAAGCATACAAAACACCGTTTTCAAGTATTTAAACTGTCATATTTATTTTTCTGTCGTGTATAATAGCTAATGTTGGTGAAAGCATGACAAAAATGCTGTTTTAAGCTTGCAAAAGCATACAAAACACAGTTTTCAAGTATTTAAACTGTCATATTTATGTATATGTCGTGTGTAATGGCTTATGTTTGCAAAATCAAGATAAAATAGCTGTTTTCAGCTTGCAAAAACATACAAAATGCTGTTTTCAAGTATTTAAATTGTCATATTTATGTTTCTGTCGTGTATAATAGCTAATGTTGATGAAAGCAAGATAAAAATGCTGTTTTAAGCATGCAAAAGCATACAAAACACAGTTTACAAGTATTTAAACTGTCATATTCATGTATATGTCGTGTGTAATGGCTTATGCTTGCAAAATCAAGATAAAATAGCTGTTTTCAAATTGCAAAAACATACAAAATGCTGTTTTCAAGTATTTAAACTGTCATATTCATGTTTCTGTCGTGTATAATATCTAATGTTGGTGAAAGCAAGATAAAAATGCTGTTCTAAGCATGCAAAAGCATACAAAACACCGTTTTCAAGTATTTAAGCTGTCATATTAATGTATATGTCGTGTGTAATGGTTTATGTTTGCAAAATCAAGATAAAATAGCTGTTTTCAGCTTGCAAAAACATACAAAATGCTGTTTTCAAGTATTTAAACTGTCATATTCATGTTTCTATTATGTATAATAGCTAATGTTGGAGAAAGCAAGATAAAAATGCTGTTTTAAGCATGCAAAAGCATACAAAACACCGTTTTCAAGTATTTAAACTGTCATATTCATGTATATATCGTGTGTAATGGCTTATGTTTACAAAATCAAGATAAAATAGCTGTTTTCAGCTTGCAAAAACATACAAAATGTTGTTTTCAAGTATTTAAACTGTCATATTCATGTTTCTGTCGTGTATAATAGCTAATGTTGGTAAAAGCAAGATAAAAATGTTGTTTTAAGCATGCAATAGCATACAAAACACCGTTTTCAAGTATTTAAACTGTCATATTCATGTTTCTGTCGTGTATAATAGCTAATGTTGGTGAAAGCAAGACAAACATGCTGTTTTAAGCATGCAAAAGCATACAAAATACCGTTTTCAAGTATTTAAACTGTCACGATCATGTATATGTCGTGTGTAATTGCTTATGTTTGGAAAATCAAGATAAAAATGCTGTTTTAAGCATGCAAAAGCATACAAAACACCGTTTTCAAGTATTTAAATTGTCATATTCATGTTTCTGTCGTGTATAATAGCTAATGTTGGTGAATGGAAGATAAAGATGCTGTTTTAAGCATGCAAAAGCATACAAAACACCGTTTTCAAGTATTTAAACTGTCATATTCATGTATATGTCGTGTGTAATGGCTTATGTTTGCAAAATCAAGATAAAATAGCTGTTTTCAGCTTGCAAAAACATACAAAATGCTGTTTTCAAGTATTTAAACTGTCATATTCATGTTTCTGTCGTGTATAATAGCCAATGTTGGTGAAAGCAAGATAAAAATGCTGTTTTAAGCATGCAAAAGCATACAAAACACCGTTTTTAAGTATTTAAACTGTCATATTCATGTATATGTCGTGTGTAATGGCTTATGTTTGGAAAATCAAGATAAAAATGCTGTTTTAAGCATGTTAAAGCATACAAAACACCGTTTTCAAGTATTTAAATTGTCATATTCATGTTTCTGTCGTGTATAATAGCTAATGTTGGTGAAAGCAAGATAAAAATGCTGTTTTAAGCATGCAAAAGCATACAAAACACCGTTTTCAAGTATTTGAACTGTCATATTCATGTATATGTCGTGTCTAATGGCTTATGTTTGCAAAATCAAGATAAAATAGCTGTTTTCAGCTTGAAAAAACATACAAAATGCTGTTTTCAAGTATTTAAATCGTCATATTCATGTTTCTGTAGTATATAATAGCTAATGTTGGTGAAAGCAAGATAAAAACGCTGTTTTAAGTATGCAAGAGCAAACAAAACACCGTTTTCAAGTATTTAAACTGTCATATTCATGTATATGTCGTGTATAATGGCTTATGTTTGCAAAATCAAGATAAAATAGCTGTTTTCAGCTTGAAAAAGCATACAAAATGCTGTTTTCAAGTATTTAAATTGTTATATTTATGTTTCTGTCGTGTATAATAGCTAATGTTGGCGAAAGCAAGATAAAAATGCTGTTTTAAGCATGCAAAAGCATACAAAACTCCGTTTTTAAGTATTTAAATTGTCATATTCATGTTTCTGTCGTGTATAATAGCTAATGTTGGTGAAAGCAAGATAAAAATGCTGTTTTAAACATGCATAAGCATACAAAACACCGTTTTCAAGTATTTAAACTGTCATATTCATGTATATGTCGTGTGTAATGGCTTATGTTTGCAAAATCAAGATAAAATTGCTGTTTTCAGCTTGCAAAAACATACAAAATGCTGTTTTCAAATATTTAAACTGTCATATTTATGTTTCTGTCGCGTATAATTGCTAATGTTGGTGAAAGCAAAATGGAAATGCTGTTTTAAGCATGCAAAAGCATACAAAACACGGTTTTCAAGTATTTAAACTGTCATATTCATGTTTCTGTCGTGTATAATAGCTAATGTTGGTGAAAGCAAGACAAAAATGCTGTTTTAAGCATGCAAAAGCATACAAAACACCGTTTTTAAGTATTTAAACTGTCATATTCATGTATATGTCGTGTGTAATGGCTTATGTTTGGATAATCAAGATGAAAATGCTGTTTTAAGCATGCAAAATCATACAAAACACCGTTTTCAAGTATTTAAATTGTCATATTCATGTTTCTGTCGTGTATAATAGCTAATGTTGGTAGAAGCAATATAAAAATGCTGTTTTAAGCATGCAAAAGCATACGAAACACCGTTTTCAAGTATTTAAACTGTCATATTCATGTAAATGTCGTGTGTAATGGCTTATGTTTGCAAAATCAAGATAAAATTGCTGTTTTCACCTTGCAAAAACATACAAAATGCTGTTTTCAAGTATTTAAACTGTCATATACATGTTTTTGTCGTGTATAATAGCTAATGTTGGTGAAAGCAAGATAAAAACGCTGTTTTAAGTATGCAAGAGCAAACAAAACACCGTTTTCAAGTATTTAAACTGTCATATTCATGTATATGTCGTGTATAATGGCTTATGTTTGCAAAATCAAGATAAAATAGCTGTTCTCAGCTTGAAAAAGCATACAAAATGCTGTTTTCAAGTATTTAAATTGTTATATTTATGTTTCTGTCGTGTATAATAGCTAATGTTGGTGAAAGCAAGATAAAAATGCTGTTTTAAGCATGCAAAAGCATACAAAACACCGTTTTGAAGTATTTAAACTGTCATATTCATGTATATGTCGTGTGTAATGGCTTATGTTAGCAAAATTAAGATAAAATAGCTGTTTTCAGCTTGCAAAAACATACAAAATGCTGTTTTCAAGTATTTAAACTGTCATATTCATGTTTATGTCGTGTATAATAGCTAATGTTGGCGAAAGCAAGATAAAAATGCTGTTTTAAGCATGCAAAAGCATACAAAACTCCGTTTTTAAGTATTTAAATTGTCATATTCATGTTTCTGTCGTGTATAATAGCTAATTTTGGTGAAAGCAAGATAAAAATGCTGTTTTAAACATGCATAAGCATACAAAACACCGTTTTCAAGTATTTAAACTGTCATATTCATGTATATGTCGTGTGTAATGGCTTATGTTTGCAAAATCAAGATAAAATTGCTGTTTTCAGCTTGCAAAAACATACAAAATGCTGTTTTCAAATATTTAAACTGTCATATTTATGTTTCTGTCGCGTATAATTGCTAATGTTGGTGAAAGCAAAATGGAAATGCTGTTTTAAGCATGCAAAAGCATACAAAACACGGTTTTCAAGTATTTAAACTGTCATATTCATGTTTCTGTCGTGTATAATAGCTAATGTTGGTGAAAGCAAGACAAAAATGCTGTTTTAAGCATGCAAAAGCATACAAAACACCGTTTTTAAGTATTTAAACTGTCATATTCATGTATATGTCGTGTGTAATGGCTTATGTTTGGATAATCAAGATGAAAATGCTGTTTTAAGCATGCAAAATCATACAAAACACCGTTTTCAAGTATTTAAATTGTCATATTCATGTTTCTGTCGTGTATAATAGCTAATGTTGGTAGAAGCAATATAAAAATGCTGTTTTAAGCATGCAAAAGCATACGAAACACCGTTTTCAAGTATTTAAACTGTCATATTCATGTAAATGTCGTGTGTAATGGCTTATGTTTGCAAAATCAAGATAAAATTGCTGTTTTCACCTTGCAAAAACATACAAAATGCTGTTTTCAAGTATTTAAACTGTCATATACATGTTTTTGTCGTGTATAATAGCTAATGTTGGTGAAAGCAAGATAAAAATGCTGTTTTAAGCATACTAAAGCATACAAAACACCGTTTTCAAGTATTTAAACTGTCATATTCATGTATATGTCGTGTGTAATGGCTTATGTTTGCTAAATCAAGATAAAATAGCTGTTTTCTGTCGTGTATAATAGCTAATGTTGGTGAAAGCAAGATAAAAATGCTGTTTTAAGCATGCAAAAGCATACAAAACACCGTTTTCAAGTATTTAAACTGTCATATTCATGTATATGTCGTGTGTAATGGCTTATGTTTGCAAAATCAAGATAAAATTGCTGTTTTCACCTTGCAAAAACATACAAAATGCTGTTTTCAAGTATTTAAACTGTCATATACATGTTTTTGTCGTGTATAATAGCTAATGTTGGTGAAAGCAAGATAAAAACGCTGTTTTAAGTATGCAAGAGCAAACAAAACACCGTTTTCAAGTATTTAAACTGTCATATTCATGTATATGTCGTGTATAATGGCTTATGTTTGCAAAATCAAGATAAAATAGCTGTTCTCAGCTTGAAAAAGCATACAAAATGCTGTTTTCAAGTATTTAAATTGTTATATTTATGTTTCTGTCGTGTATAATAGCTAATGTTGGTGAAAGCAAGATAAAAATGCTGTTTTAAGCATGCAAAAGCATACAAAACACCGTTTTGAAGTATTTAAACTGTCATATTCATGTATATGTCGTGTGTAATGGCTTATGTTAGCAAAATTAAGATAAAATAGCTGTTTTCAGCTTGCAAAAACATACAAAATGCTGTTTTCAAGTATTTAAACTGTCATATTCATGTTTATGTCGTGTATAATAGCTAATGTTGGCGAAAGCAAGATAAAAATGCTGTTTTAAGCATGCAAAAGCATACAAAACTCCGTTTTTAAGTATTTAAATTGTCATATTCATGTTTCTGTCGTGTATAATAGCTAATTTTGGTGAAAGCAAGATAAAAATGCTGTTTTAAACATGCATAAGCATACAAAACACCGTTTTCAAGTATTTAAACTGTCATATTCATGTATATGTCGTGTGTAATGGCTTATGTTTGCAAAATCAAGATAAAATTGCTGTTTTCAGCTTGCAAAAACATACAAAATGCTGTTTTCAAATATTTAAACTGTCATATTTATGTTTCTGTCGCGTATAATTGCTAATGTTGGTGAAAGCAAAATGGAAATGCTGTTTTAAGCATGCAAAAGCATACAAAACACGGTTTTCAAGTATTTAAACTGTCATATTCATGTTTCTGTCGTGTATAATAGCTAATGTTGGTGAAAGCAAGACAAAAATGCTGTTTTAAGCATGCAAAAGCATACAAAACACCGTTTTTAAGTATTTAAACTGTCATATTCATGTATATGTCGTGTGTAATGGCTTATGTTTGGATAATCAAGATGAAAATGCTGTTTTAAGCATGCAAAATCATACAAAACACCGTTTTCAAGTATTTAAATTGTCATATTCATGTTTCTGTCGTGTATAATAGCTAATGTTGGTAGAAGCAATATAAAAATGCTGTTTTAAGCATGCAAAAGCATACGAAACACCGTTTTCAAGTATTTAAACTGTCATATTCATGTAAATGTCGTGTGTAATGGCTTATGTTTGCAAAATCAAGATAAAATTGCTGTTTTCACCTTGCAAAAACATACAAAATGCTGTTTTCAAGTATTTAAACTGTCATATACATGTTTTTGTCGTGTATAATAGCTAATGTTGGTGAAAGCAAGATAAAAATGCTGTTTTAAGCATACTAAAGCATACAAAACACCGTTTTCAAGTATTTAAACTGTCATATTCATGTATATGTCGTGTGTAATGGCTTATGTTTGCTAAATCAAGATAAAATAGCTGTTTTCTGTCGTGTATAATAGCTAATGTTGGTGAAAGCAAGATAAAAATGCTGTTTTAAGCATGCAAAAGCATACAAAACACCGTTTTCAAGTATTTAAACTGTCATATTCATGTATATGTCGTGTGTAATGGCTTATGTTTGCAAAATCAAGATAAAATTGCTGTTTTCAGCTTGCAAAAACCTACAAAATGCTGTTTTCAAGTATTTAAACTGTCATATTCATGTTTCTGTCGTGTATAATAGCTAATGTTGGTGAAAGCAAGATAAAAATGCTGTTTTAAGCATGCAAAACCATACAAAACACGGTTTTCAAGTATTTAAACTGTCATATTCATGTTTCTGTCGTGAATAATAGCTAATGTTGGTGAAAGCAAGACAAAAATGCTGTTTTAAGCATGCAAAAGCATACAAAACACCGTTTTTAAATATTTAAACTGTCATATTCATGTATATGTCGTGTGTAATGGCTTATGTTTGGATAATCAAGATGAAAATGCTGTTTTAAGCATGCAAAAGCATACAAAACACCGTTTTCAAGTATTTAAACTGTCATATTCATGTATATGTCGTGTGTAATGGCTTATGTTTGCAAAATCAAGATAAAATTGCTGTTTTCAGTTTGCAAAAACATACAAAATGCTGTTTTCAAGTATTTAAACTGTCATATACATGTTTCTGTCGTGTATAATAGCTAATGTTGGTGAAAGCAAGATAAAAATGCTGTTTTAAGCATACTAAAGCATACAAAACACCGTTTTCAAGTATTTAAACTGTCATATTCATGTATATGTCGTGTGTAATGGCTTATGTTTGCTAAATCAAGATAAAATAGCTGTTTTCAGCTTGCAAAAACATACATAATGCTGTTTTCAAATATTTAAACTGTCATATTCATGTTTCTGTCGTGTATAATAGCTAATGTTGGTGAAAGCAACATAAAAATGCTGTTTTAAGCATGCAAAAGCATACAAAACACCGTTTTCAAGTATTTAAACTGTCATATTCATGTATATGTCGTGTGTAATGGCTTATGTTTGCAAAATCAAGATAAAATTGCTGTTTTCTGCTTGCAAAAACATACAAAATGCTGTTTTCAAGTATTTAAACTGTCATATTCATGTTTCTGTCGTGTATAATAGCTAATGTTGGTGAAAGCAAGATAAAAATGCTGTTTTAAGCATGCAAAACCATACAAAACACGGTTTTCAAGTATTTAAACTGTCATATTCATGTATATGTCCTGTGTAATGGCTTATGTTTGCAAAGTCAAGATAAATTAGCTGTTTTCAGCTTGCAAAAACATACAAAATGCTGTTTTCAAGTATTTAAACTGTCATATTCATGTTTCTGTCGTGTATAATAGCTAATGTTGGTGAAAGCAAGATAAAAATGCTGTTTTAAGCATGCAAAAGCATACAAAACTCCGTTTTCAAGTATTTAAATTGTCATATTCATGTTTCTGTCGTGTATAATAGCTAATGTTGGTGAAAGCAAGATAAAAATGCTGTTTTAAACATGCAAAAGCATACAAAACACCGTTTTCAAGTATTTAAACTGTCATATTCATGTATATGTCGTGTGTAATGGCTTATGTTTGGAAAATCAAGATAAAAATGCTGTTTTAAGCATGCAAAAGCATACAAAACACCGTTTTCAAGTATTTAAATTGTCATATTCATGTTTCTGTCGTGTATAATAGCTAATGTTGGTGAAAGCAAGATAAAAATGCTGTTTTAAGCATGCAAAAGCATACAAAACACCGTTTTCAAGTATTTGAACTGTCATATTCATGTATATGTCGTGTCTAATGGCTTATGTTTGCAAAATCAAGATAAAATAGCTGTTTTCAGCTTAAAAAAACATACAAAATGCTGTTTTCAAGTATTTAAATCGTCATATTCATGTTTCTGTATTATATAATAGCTAATGTTGGTGAAAGCAAGATAAAAACGCTGTTTTAAGTATGCAAGAGCAAACAAAACAGCGTTTTCAAGTATTTAAACTGTCATATTCATGTATATGTCGTGTATAATGGCTTATGTTTGCAAAATCAAGATCTAATAGCTGTTTTCAGCTTGAAAAAGCATACAAAATGCTGTTTTCAAGTATTTAAATTGTTATATTTATGTTTCTGTCGTGTATAATAGCTAATGTTGGTGAAAGCAAGATAAAAATGCTGTTTTAAGCATGCAAAAGCATACAAAACACCGTTTTGAAGTATTTAAACTGTCATATTCATGTATATGTCGTGTGTAATGGCTTATGTTTGCAAAATCAAGATAAAATAGCTGTTTTCAGCTTGCAAAAACATACAAAATGCTGTTTTCAAGTATTTAAACTGTCATATTCATGTTTATGTCGTGTATAATAGCTAATGTTGGCGAAAGCAAGATAAAAATGCTGTTTTAAGCATGCAAAAGCATACAAAAATCCGTTTTTAAGTATTTAAATTGTCATATTCATGTTTCTGTCGTGTATAATAGTTAATGTTGGTGAAAGCAAGATAAAAATGCTGTTTTAAACATGCATAAGCATACAAAACACCGTTTTCAAGTATTTAAACTGTCATATTCATGTATATGTCGTGTGTAATGGCTTATGTTTGCAAAATCAAGATAAAATTGCTGTTTTCAGCTTGCAAAAACATACAAAATGCTGTTTTCAAGTAGTTAAACTGTCAAATTCATGTTTCTGTCGTGTATAATAGCCAATGTTGGTGAAAGCAAGATAAAAATGCTGTTTTAAGCATGCAAAAGCATACAAAACACGGTTTTCAAGTATTTAAACTGTCATATTCAAGTATATGTCGTGTGTAATGGCTTATGTTTGCTAAATCAAGATAAAATAGCTGTTTTCAGCTTGCAAAAACATACAAAATGCTGTTTTCAAATATTCAAACTGTCATATTTATGTTTCTGTCGCGTATAATTGCTAATGTTGGTGAAAGCAAGATGGAAATGCTGTTTTAAGCATGCAAAAGCATACAAAACACGGTTTTCAAGTATTTAAACTGTCATATTCATGTTTCTGTCGTGTATAATAGCTAATGTTGGTGAAAGCAAGACAAAAATGCTGTTTTAAGCATGCAAAAGCATACAGAACACCGTTTTTAAGTATTTAAACTGTCATATTCATGTATATGTCGTGTGTAATTGCTTATGTTTGGATAATCAAGATGAAAATGCTGTTTTAAGCATGCAAAATCATACAAAACACCGTTTTCAAGTATTTAAATTGTCATATTCATGTTTCTGTCGTGTATAATAGCTAATGTTGGTAGAAGCAATATAAAAATGCTGTTTTAAGCATGCAAAAGCATACAAAACACCGTTTTCAAGTATTTAAACTGTCATATTCATGTAAATGTCGTGTGTAATGGCTTATGTTTGCAAAATCAAGATAAAATTGCTGTTTTCACCTTGCAAAAACATACAAAATGCTGTTTTCAAGTATTTAAACTGTCATATACATGTTTCTGTCGTGTATAATAGCTAATGTTGGTGAAAGCAAGATAAAAATGCTGTTTTAAGCATACTAAAGCATACAAAACACCGTTTTCAAGTATTTAAACTGTCATATTCATGTATATGTCGTGTGTAATGGCTTATGTTTGCTAAATCAAGATAAAATAGCTGTTTTCTGTCGTGTATAATAGCTAATGTTGGTGAAAGCAAGATAAAAATGCTGTTTTAAGCATGCAAAAGCATACAAAACACCGTTTTCAAGTATTTAAACTGTCATATTCATGTATATGTCGTGTGTAATGGCTTATGTTTGCAAAATCAAGATAAAATTGCTGTTTTCAGCTTGCAAAAACCTACAAAATGCTGTTTTCAAGTATTTAAACTGTCATATTCATGTTTCTGTCGTGTATAATAGCTAATGTTGGTGAAAGCAAGATAAAAATGCTGTTTTAAGCATGCAAAACCATACAAAACACGGTTTTCAAGTATTTAAACTGTCATATTCATGTATATGTCCTGTGTAATGGCTTATGTTTGCAAAGTCAAGATAAATTAGCTGTTTTCAGCTTGCAAAAACATACAAAATGCTGTTTTCAAGTATTTAAACTGTCATATTCATGTTTCTGTCGTGTATAATAGCCAATGTTGGTGAAAGCAAGATAAAAATGCTGTTTTAAGCATGCAAAAGCATACAAAACACCGTTTTCAAGTATTTTAACTGGCATATTCATGTTTCTGTCGTGTATAATAGCTAATGTTGGTGAAAGCAAGATAAAATTGCTGTTTTAAGCATGCAAAAGCATACAAAACACCGTTTTCAAGTATTTAAACTGGCATATTCATGTTTCTGTCGTGTATAATAGCTAATGTTGGTGAAAGCAAGATAAAAATGCTGTTTTAAGCATGCAAAAGCATACAAAACTTCGTTTTCAAGTATTTAAATTGTCATATTCATGTTTCTGTCGTGTATAATAGCTAATGTTGGTGAAAGCAAGATAAAAATGCTGTTTTAAACATGCAAAAGCATACAATACACCGTTTTCAAGTATTTAAACTGTCATATTCATGTATATGTCGTGTGTAATGGGATTATGTTTGCAAAATCAAGATAAAATTGCTGTTTTCAGCTTGCAAAAACATACAAAATGCTGTTTTCAAGTAGTTAAACTGTCAAATTCATGTTTCTGTCGTGTATAATAGCCAATGTTAGTGAAAGCAAGATAAAAATGCTGTTTTAAGCATGCAAAAGCATACAAAACACGGTTTTTAAGTATTTAAACTGTCATATTCATGTATATGTCGTGTGTAATGGCTAACGTTTGCAAAGTCAATATAAATTAGCTGTTTTCAGCTTGCAATAACATACAAAATGCTGTTTCCAAGTATATAAACTGTCATATTCATGTTTCTGTCATGTATAATAGCTAATGTTGGTGAAAGCAAGATAAAAATGCTGTTTTAAGCATACAAAAGCATACAAAACACCGTTTTTAAGTATTTAAACTGTCATATTCAAGTATATGTCGTGTGTAATGGCTTATGTTTGCTAAATCAAGATAAAATAGCTGTTTTCAGCTTGCAAAAACATACAAAATGCTGTTTTCAAATATTTAAACTGTCATATTTATGTTTCTGTCGTGTATAATTGCTAATGTTGGTGTAAGCAAGATGGAAATGCTGTTTTAAGCATGCAAAAGCATACAAAACACGGTTTTCAAGTATTTAAACTGTCATATTCATGTTTCTGTCGTGTATAATAGCTAATGTTGGTGAAAGCAAAACAAAAATGCTGTTTTAAGCATGCAAAAGCATACAAAACACCGTTTTCAAGTATTTAAACTGTCATATTCATGTATATGTCGTGTGTAATTGCTTATGTTTGGATAATCAAGATGAAAATGCTGTTTTAAGCATGCAAAATCATACAAAACACCGTTTTCAAGTATTTAAATTGTCATATTCATGTTTCTGTCGGGTATAATAGCTAATGTTGGTAGAAGCAATATAAAAATGCTGTTTTAAGCATGCAAAAGCATACAAAACACCGTTTTCAAGTATTTAAACTGTCATATTCATGTATATGTCGTGTGTAATGGCTTATGTTTGCAGAATCAAGATAAAATTGCTGTTTTCAGCTTGCAAAAACATACAAAATGCTGTTTCAAGTATTTAAACTGTCATATACATGTTTCTGTCGTGTATAATAGCTAATGTTGGTGAAAGCAAGATAAAAATGCTGTTTTAAGCATACAAAAGCATACAAAACACCGTTTTCAAGTATTTAAACTGGCATATTCATGTTTCTGTCGTGTATAATAGCTAATGTTGGTGAAAGCAAGATAAAATTGCTGTTTTAAGCATGCAAAAGCATACAAAACACCGTTTTCAAGTATTTAAACTGGTATATTCATGTTTCTGTCGTGTATAATAGCTAATGTTGGTGAAAGCAAGATAAAATGCTGTTTTAAGCATACTAAAGCATACAAAACACCGTTTTCAAGTATTTAAACTGTCATATTCATGTATATGTCGTGTGTAATGGCTTATGTTTGCTAAATCAAGATAAAATAGCTGTTTTCTGTCGTGTATAATAGCTAATGTTGGTGAAAGCAAGATAAAAATGCTGTTTTAAGCATGCAAAAGCATACAAAACACCGTTTTCAAGTATTTAAACTGTCATATTCATGTATATGTCGTGTGTAATGGCTTATGTTTGCAAAATCAAGATAAAATTGCTGTTTTCAGTTTGCAAAAACCTACAAAATGCTGTTTTCAAGTATTTAAACTGTCATATTCATGTTTCTGTCGTCTATAATAGCTAATGTTGGTGAAAGCAAGATAAAAATGCTGTTTTAAGCATGCAAAACCATACAAAACACGGTTTTCAAGTATTTAAACTGTCATATTCATGTATATGTCCTGTGTAATGGCTTATGTTTGCAAAGTCAAGATAAATTAGCTGTTTTCAGCTTGCAAAAACATACAAAATGCTGTTTTCAAGTATTTAAACTGTCATATTCATGTTCTTGTCGTGTATAATAGCCAATGTTGGTGAAAGCAAGATAAAATGCTGTTTTAAGCATGCAAAGCATACAAAACACCGTTTTCAAGTATTTTAACTGCATATTCATGTATATGTCGTGTGTAATGGGATTATGTTTGCAAAATCAAGATAAAATTGCTGTTTTCAGCTTGCAAAAACATACAAAATGCTGTTTTCAAGTAGTTAAACTGTCAAATTCATGTTTCTGTCGTGTATAATAGCCAATGTTAGTGAAAGCAAGATAAAAATGCTGTTTTAAGCATGCAAAAGCATACAAAACCGGTTTTCAAGTATTTAAACTGTCATATTCATGTATATGTCGTGTGTAATGGCTAACGTTTGCAAAGTCAATATAAATTAGCTGTTTTCAGCTTGCAATAACATACAAAATGCTGTTTTCAAGTATATAAACTGTCATATTCATGTTTCTGTCATGTATAATAGCTAATGTTGGTGAAAGCAAGATAAAAATGCTGTTTTAAGCATACAAAAGCATACAAAACACCGTTTTTAAGTATTTAAACTGTCATATTGAAGTATATGTCGTGTGTAATGGCTTATGTTTGCTAAATCAAGATAAAATAGCTGTTTTCAGCTTGCAAAAACATACAAAATGCTGTTTTCAAATATTTAAACTGTCATATTTATGTTTCTGTCGTGTATAATTGCTAATGTTTATGTAAGCAAGATGGAAATGCTGTTTTAAGCATGCAAAAGCATACAAAACACGGTTTTCAAGTATTTAAACTGTCATATTCATGTTTCTGTCGTGTATAATAGCTAATGTTGGTGAAAGCAAGACAAAAATGCTGTTTTAATCATGCAAAAGCATACAAAACACCGTTTTCAAGTATTTAAACTGTCATATTCATGTATATGTCGTGTGTAATGGCTTATGTTTGGCTAATCAAGATGAAAATGCTGTTTTAAGCATGCAAAATCATACAAAACACCGTTTTCAAGTATTTAAATTGTCATATTCATGTTTCTGTCGGGTATAATAGCTAATGTGGTAGAAGCAATATAAAAATGCTGTTTTAAGCATGCAAAAGCATACAAAACACCGTTTTCAAGTATTTAAACTGTCATATTCATGTATATGTCGTGTGTAATGGCTTATGTTTGCAGAATCAAGATAAAATTGCTGTTTTCAGCTTGCAAAAACATACAAAATGCTGTTTTCAAGTATTTAAACTGTCATATACATGTTCTGTCGTGTATAATAGCTAATGTTGGTGAAAGCAAGATAAAAATGCTGTTTTAAGCATACAAAAGCATACAAAACACCGTTTTCAAGTATTTAAACTGGCATATTCATGTTTCTGTCGTGTATAATAGCTAATGTTGGTGAAAGCAAGATAAAATTGCAGTTTTAAGCATGCAAAAGCATACAAAACACCGTTTTCAAGTATTTAAACTGGCATATTCATGTTTCTGTCGTGTATAATAGCTAATGTTGGTGAAAGCAAGATAAAAATGCTGTTTTAAGCATGCAAAAGCATACAAAACTCCGTTTTCAAGTATTTAAATTGTCATATTCATGTTTCTGTCGTGTATAATAGCTAATGTTGGTGTAAGAAAGATAAAAATGCTGTTTTAAACATGCAAAAGCATACAAAACACCGTTTTCAAGTATTTAAACTGTCATATTCATGTATATGTCGTGTGTAATGGGATTATGTTTGCAAAATCAAGATAAAATTGCTGTTTTCAGCTTGCAAAAACATACAAAATGCTGTTTTCAAGTAGTTAAACTGTCAATTCATGTTTCTGTCGTGTATAATAGCCAATGTTAGTGAAAGCAAGATAAAAATGCTGTTTTAAGCATGCAAAGCATACAAAACACGGTTTTCAAGTATTTAAACTGTCATATTCATGTATATGTCGTGTGTAATGGCTAACGTTTGCAAAGTCAATATAAATTAGCTGTTTTCAGCTTGCAATAACATACAAAATGCTGTTTTCAAGTATATAAACTGTCATATTCATGTTTCTGTCATGTATAATAGCTAATGTTGGTGAAAGCAAGATAAAAATGCTGTTTTAAGCATACAAAACACCGTTTTTATGTATTTAAACTGTCATATTCAAGTATATGTCGTGTGTAATGGCTTATGTTTGCTAAATCAGATAAAATAGCTGTTTTCAGCTTGCAAAAACATACAAAATGCTGTTTTCAAATATTTAAACTGTCATATTATGTTTCTGTCGTGTATAATTGCTAATGTTGGTGTAAGCAAGATGGAAATGCTGTTTTAAGCATGCAAAAGCATACAAAACACGGTTTTCAAGTATTTAAACTGTCATATTCATGTTTCTGTCGTGTATAATAGCTAATGTTGGTGAAAGCAAGACAAAAATGCTGTTTTAAGCATGCAAAAGCATACAAACACCGTTTTCAAGTATTTAAACTGTCATATTCATGTATATGTCGTGTGTAATGGCTTATGTTTGGATAATCAAGATGAAAATGCTGTTTTAAGCATGCAATATCATACAGAAACACCGTTTTCAAGTATTTAAATTGTCATATTCATGTTTCTGTCGGGTATAATAGCTAATGTTGGTAGAAGCAATATAAAAATGCTGTTTTAAGCATGCAAAAGCATACAAAACACCGTTTTCAAGTATTTAAACTGTCATATTCATGTATATGGCGTGTGTAATGGCTTATGTTTGCAGAATCAAGATAAAATTGCTGTTTTCAGCTTGCAAAAACATACAAAATGCTGTTTTCAAGTATTTAAACTGTCATATACATGTTTCTGTCGTGTATAATAGCTAATGTTGGTGAAAGCAAGATAAAAATGCTGTTTTAAGCATACTAAGCATACAAAACACCGTTTTCAAGTATTTAAACTGTCATATTCATGTATATGTCGTGTGTAATGGCTTATGTTTGCTAATCAAGATAAAATAGCTGTTTTCAGCTTGCAAAAACATACAAAATGCTGTTTTCAAATATTAAACTGTCATATTAATGTTTCTGTCGTGTATAATAGCTAGTGTTGGTGAAAGCAAGATAAAAAATGCTGTTTTAAGCATGCAAAAGCATACAAAACACCGTTTTCAAGTATTTAAACTGTCATATTCATGTATATGTCGTGTGTAATGGCTTATGTTTGCAAAGTCAAGATAAATTAGCTGATTTCAGCTTGCAATAACATACAAAATGCTGTTTTCAAGTATTTAAACTGTCATATTCATGTTTCTGTCGTGTATAATAGCTTAATGTTGGTGAAAGCAAGATAAAAATGTTGTTTTAAGCAT
>CAWWDY010000689.1:0-33000 GCA_963942605.1 Poecilus cupreus | reverse complement strand
AGTTTTCAAGTACATAAACTGTCATATTCATGTGTATGTCAAGTGTAATGGCTTATGTTTGCAAAATCAAAATAAAATAGCTGTTTTCAGCTTGCAAAAACATACAAATTGCTGTTTTCAAATATTTATACTATCATATTCATGTATATGTCGTGTGTAATGGCTTATGTTTGCAAAATCAATATAAAATAGCTGTTTTTAGCTTGCAAAAACATAAAAAACGCCATTTTCAAGTATTTAAACTGTCATATTCAAGTTTCTGTCTTGAATAATGGCTAATGTTGGTAAAATCATGACAAAAAATGCTGTTTTAAGCATGAAAAATCATACAAAACACCGTTTTTAAGTATTTAAACTGTCATATTCATGTATATGTCGTGTGTAGTGGCTTATGTTTGCAAAATTAAGACAAAATAGCTGTTTTCAGCTTGCAAAAACATACAAAGTGCTGTTTTCAAGTTTTTAAACTGTCATATTTATTTTTCTGTCGTGTATAATGGCTAATGTTTGTGAAATCAAGATAAAATTGCTGTTTTAAGCATGCAAAAGCATACAAAAGACCGTTTTCAAGTATTTAAACTATCATATTCATGTATATGTCGTGTGTAATGACTTATGTTTGCAAAATCAATATAAAATAGCTGTTTTTAGCTTGCAAAAACATACAAAATGCTGTTTTCAAGTATTTAAACTGTCATATTCATGTTTCTGTCGTGTATAATGGCCTCAATGTTGATGAAATCAAGATAAAATTGCTGTTTTAAGCATGCAAAAGCATACAAAAGACCGTTGTCAACTATTTAAACTGTTATTTTCATATATATGTCGTGTGTAATGGCTTATGTTTGCAAAATCAAAATAAAATAGCTGTTTTCAGCTTGCAAAAACATACAAAATGCTGTTTTCAAGTATTTAAATTATCATATTCATGTTTCTGTCGTGTATAATGGCTGTTGTTGGTAAAATCAAGATAAAATTGCTGTTTTAAGCATACAAAAGACCATTATCAAGTTTTTAATTTGTCATATTCATGTATATGCCGTGTGTAATAGCTTATGTTTGCAAAATCAAGATAAAATAGCTGTTTTCAGCTTGCAAAAACATACAAAAAGCTGTTTTCAATTATTTAAATTGTCATATTCAGGTTTTTGTCGTTTATAATAGCTAATGTTGGTGAAATCAAAATAAAATTGCTATTTTAAGCATGCAAAAGCATAAAAAACGCCGTTTTCAAGTATTTAAACTGTCATATTTATGTTTCTGTCTTGTATAATGGCTAATGTTGGAAAAATCATGACAAAATTGCTGTTTTAAACATGAAAAATCATACAAAACACCGTTTTTAAGTATTTAAACTGTCATATTCATGTATATGTCATGTGTAGTGGCTTATGTTTGCAAAATCAAGACAAAATAGCTGTTTTCAACTTGTAAAAACGTACAAAATGCTGTTTTCAAGTTTTTAAACTGTCATATTTATTTTTCTGTCGTGTATAATGGCTAATGTTTGTGAAATCAAGATAAAATTGCTGTTTTAAGCATGCAAAAGCATACAAAATACCGTTTTCAAGTATTTAAACTGTCATATTCATGTATATGTCGTGTGTAATGGCTTATGTTTGCAAAATCAATATAAAATAGCTGTTTTTAGCTTGCAAAAACATACAAAATGCTGTTTTCAAGTATTTAAACTGTCATATTCATGTTTCTGTCGTGTATAATGGCTAATGTTGGTGAAATCAAGATAAAATTGCTGTTTTAAGCATGCAAAAGCATACAAAAGACCGATTTTAAATATTTAAACTGTCATATTCATGTATATGTCGTGTGTAATGGCTTATGTTTGCAAAATCAATATAAAATAGCTGTTTTTAGCTTGCAAAAACATACAAAATGCTGGTTTCAAGTATTTAAACTGTCATATTCATGTTTCTGTCGTGTATAATGGCTAATGTTGTTGTAATCAAGATAAAATTGCTGTTTTAAGCATGCAAAAGCATACAAAACACAGTTTTCAAGTACATAAACTGTCATATTCATGTGTATGTCAAGTGTAATGGCTTATGTTTGCAAAATCAAAATAAAATAGCTGTTTTCAGCTTGCAAAAACATACAAAATGCTGTTTTCAAGTATTTAAACTATCATATTCATGTATATGTCGTGTGTAATAGCTTATGTTTGCAAAATCAAGATAAAATAACTGTTTTCAGCATGCAAAAACATACAAAAAGCTGTTTTCAAGTATTTAAATTGTCATATTCATGTTTCTGTCGTGTATAATGGCTGTTGTTGGTAAAATCAAGATAAAATTGCTGTTTTAAGCATACAAAAGACCATTATCAAGTTTTTAATCTGTCATATTCATGTATATGTCGTGTGTAATAGCTTATGTTTGCAAAATCAAGATAAATTAGCTGTTTTCAGCTTGCAAAAACATACAAAAAGCTGTTTTCAAGTATTTAAATTGTCATATTCAGGTTTTTGTCGTGTATAATAGCTAATGTTGGTGAAATCAAAATAAAATTGCTATTTTAAGCATGCAAAAGCATTAAAAACGCCGTTTTCAAGTATTTAAACTGTCATATTTATGTTTCTGTCTTGTATAATGGCTAATGTTGGAAAAATCATGACAAAATTGCTGTTTTAAGCATGAAAAATCATACAAAACACCGTTTTTAAGTATTTAACTGTCATATTCATGTATATGTCGTGTGTAGTGGCTTATGTTTGCAAAATCAAGACAAAATAGCTGTTTTCAGCTTGCAAAAACATACAAAATGCTGTTTTCAAGTTTTTAAACTGTCATATTTATTTTTCTGTCGTGTATAATGGCTAATGTTTGTGAAATCAAGATAAAATTGCTGTTTTAAGCATGCAAAAGCATACAAAAGACCGATTTTAAATATTTAAACTGTCATATTCATGTATATGTCGTGTGTAATGGCTTATGTTTGCAAAATCAATATAAAATAGCTGTTTTTAGCTTGCAAAAACATACAAAATGCTGGTTTCAAGTATTTAAACTGTCATATTCATGTTTCTGTCGTGTATAATGGCTAATGTTGTTGTAATCAAGATAAAATTGCTGTTTTAAGCATGCAAAAGCATACAAAACACAGTTTTCAAGTACATAAACAGTCATATTCATGTGTATGTCAAGTGTAATGGCTTATGTTTGCAAAATCAAAATAAAATAGCTGTTTTCAGCTTGCAAAAACATACAAAATGCTGTTTTCAAGTATTTATACTATCATATTCATGTATATGTCCTGTGTAATAGCTTATGTTTGCAAAACCAAGATAAAATAACAGTTTTCAGCTTGCAAAAACATACAAAAAGCTGTTATCAAGTATTTAAATTGTCATATTCATGTTTCTGTCGTGTATAATGGCTGTTGTTGGTAAAATCAAGATAAAATTGCTGTTTTAAGCATACAAAAGACCATTATCAAGTTTTTAATCTGTCATATTCATGTATAAGTCGTGTGTAATAGCTTATGTTTGCAAAATCAAGATAAAATAGCTGTTTTCAGCTTCCAAAAGCATAAAAAAAGCCGTTTTCAAGTATTTAAACTGTCATATTCATGTTTCTGTCTTGTATAATGGCTAATGTTGGTAAAATCATGACAAAATTGCTATTTTAAGCATGAAAAATCACACAAAACACCGTTTTTAAGTATTTAAACTGTCATATTCATGTATATGTCGTGTGTATTGGCTTATGTTTGCAAAATCAAGACAAAATAGCTGTTTTCAGCTTGCAAAAACATACAAAATGCTGTTTTCAAGTATTTAAACTGTCATATTCATTTTTCTGTCGTGTATAATGGCTAATGTTGGTGAAATCAAGATAAAATTGCTGTTTTAAGCATGCAAAAGCATACAAAAGACCGTTTTCAAGTATTTAAACTGTCATATTCATGTATATGTCGTGTGTAATGGCTTATGTTTGCAAAATCAATATAAAATAGCTGTTTTTAGCTTGCAAAAACATACAAAATGCTGTTTTCAAGTATTTAAACTGTCATATTCATGTTTCTGTCGTGTATAATGGCTAATGTTGGTGAAATCAAGATAAAATTGCTGTTTAAGCATGCAAAAGCATACAAAACACCGTTTTCAAGTACTTAAACTGTCATATTCATGCGTATGTCAAGTGTAATGGCTTATGTTTGCAAAATCAAAATAAAATAGCTGTTTTCAGCTAGCAAAAACATACAAAATGCTGTTTTCAAGTATTTTAACTGTCATATTCATGTTTCTGTCGTGTATAATGGCTAATGTTGGTGAAATCAAGATAAAATTGCTGTTTTAAGCATACTAAAGACCGTTATCAAGTATTTAAACTGTCATATTCATGTATATGTCGTGTGTAATGGCTTATGTTTGCAAAATCAATATAAAATAGCTGTTTTTAGCTTGCAAAAACATACAAAATGCTGTTTTCAAGTATTTAAACTGTCATATTCATGTTTCTGTCGTGTATAATGGCTAATGTTGGTGATATCAAGATAAAATTGCTGTTTTAAGCATGCAGAAGCATACAAAAGACCGTTTTCAAGTATTTAAACTGTCATATTCATGTATATGTCTTGACACACTTGTGTAATGACTCATGTTTGCAAAATCAAAATAAAATAGCTGTTTTCAGCTTGCAAAAACATACAAAATGCTGTTTTCAAGTACATAAACTGTCATAATCAAGTTTCTGTCGTGTATAATGGCTAATGTTGATAAAATCAAGATGAAATTGCTATTTTAATCATGCAAAAGCATACAACACACCGTTTTCAAGTATTTAAACTGTCATAATCATGTATATGCCGTGTGTAATGGCTTATGTTTGCAAAATCAAGATAAAATAGCTGTTTCCAGCTTGAATTAACATACAAAATGCTGTTTTCAAGTATTTAAACTGTCATATTCATGATTCTGTCGTGTATAATGGCTAATGTTGATTAAATCAAGATAAAATTGCTGTTTTAAGCATGCAAAAGCATACAAAACACCGTTTTCATGTATTTAAACTTTCATATTCATGTATATGTCAAGTGTAATGGCTTATGTTTGCAAAATCAAAATAAAATAGCTGTTTTCAGCTTGCAAAAACATACAAAATGCTGTTTTCAAATATTTAAACTGTCATATTCATGTTTCTGTCGTGTATAATGGCTAATGTTGATTAAATCAAGATAAAATTGCTGTTTTAATCATGTAAAAGCATACAAAACACAGTTTACAAGTATTTAAACTGTAATATTCATGTATATGTTGTGTGTAATGGCTTATGTTTGCAAAATCAAGATAAAATAGCTGTTTTCAGCTTGCAAAAATATACAAAATGCTGTTTCACGTATTTAAATTATCATATTCATGTTTCTGTCATGTATAATGGCTAATGTTGTTGTAATCAAAATAAAATTGCTCTTTTAAGCATGCAAAAGCATACAAAACACAGTTTTCAAGTACATAAACAGTCATATTCATGTATATGTCAAGTGTAATGGCTTATGTTTGCAAAATCAAAATAAAATAGCTGTTTTCAGCTTGCAAAAACATACAAAATGCTGTTTTCAAATATTTAAACTGTTATATTCATGTTTCTGTCGTGTATAATGGCTAATGTTGATTAAATCAAGATAAAATTGCTGTTTTAATAATGTAAAAGCATACAAAACACAGTTTACATTTATTTAAACTGTAATATTCATGTATATGTTGTGTGTAATGGCTTATGTTTGCAAAATCAAGATGAAATAGCTGTTTTCAGCTTGCAAAAACATACAAAATGCTGTTTTCAAGTATTTAAACTGTCTTATTCATGTTTCTGTCGTGTATAATAGCTAATGTAGGTGAAATCAAGATAAAATTGCTGTTTTAAGCATGCAAAAGCATACAAAACACCATTTTCAAGTATTTAAACTGTCATATGTCATAGATTCTGGTATGGTCGCTCGAGCTGACTAGACGTGTTGTGTGTGTGTGCACCTAAGTAATTATCGTACTCAGTTTTTTCGCCTTCTCAGTGAATTTTTTGTCCGAGACTTACAATGTCTACTCGCGCTCAAATTCAAAAGGAGGCAACTGCCATCGTCAAACAAATCATTTATGATGAGTTTGGCGAAGACTTTATCAAAAAGATTGTAAGTAAAGTCTCTGAACGATTGGAAGAAGTGTTCAGGGCCGAAATATCTGGCCTGAGTGAAGAAATAAAATCTCTGCGCACCAAACTAACTCAAAAGGACAAGCAGATTGAGTCTATGGCCCAGGAAATAGACTCCTTGCAGCAATACAGCAGGCGTAACTGTCTACGTATCTTCGGTGTTCCGGAGAAGATCAACGAATCTACGGACGACATCATCATGCAACTCTGTGAGGAAAAACTCGACCTGAAACTTCAGCCAGCAGCCATAGATCGATCTCATCGTCTAGGAAGACCTTCTAAAGATAAGTGCAGACCTCTCATTGTGAAGTTTTGTAGATACAATGACCGTGCGTTAGTTTTTGCGAGAAAAAGTAAACTTAAACGCACTGGTATAACTATTCGAGAAGATCTTACACCTACTAGACTAACTTTAATAAATGAAGCTAAGAAAAAGTTTGGTATTAGCAATACATGGTCGCGTGATGGTCTGATTTGTGTTAAAATCGATAAAAATATTCACAAAATATCGACTTTATCTGATTTAAGTAAACTGTCTTAGTACAAACCTGTCAAATTATTACTACTCGTCATTTTATTTTTAGCAAAGTTTACCTATGGTTTGCGATATTTGTATTAAAGCAACTGATATATCTTATTATTTTCTTTTCCTTTAACTTTTGTTGCACACATACTGGATAAATACTCTTGTTGTTAATTTTTGTGCGATATATATTTTAGATTTACAATTAAGGATTAGTAGTTCAGGATATAGTTAAATAAGTAAAACATATATTAATTATTTAGATTGACTTGTGAATTTTTGTTGAAGTATAAAGGTTAAGTGTAAACAAAATAACATTCCCCCAATTTAATATTCTTCTATATTATATTTATTTATTTCTATTGTTCTGAGTATATATCGTTTACCTTTTGTTGCTTTGACGCATTCACAAATTAATCTGTTCAATTCTGCTTGTCTAATATTCGTCACATTTTTACCTGTTTGTTTCTAGCGATCAGTTCACTGACCTCAGTATATTTTACAGATGTTTATTGTTGATTTATTATGTTTACATTTCACTTTTATAATTTTTATTTCCTTTTTAATTTCTAGCAAATTATGCTAAATATAGGTTACGTGAATATAAGGTCACTAGCATCACATTTTGATGATTTTAAGGACTTCATTTTGAGCAACAATTTTGATATTTTTGCCATAAGCGAAACATGGCTAAGTAATAATGGTAATAATTTTTATATTCCCAATTATGTTCTAATTAGCAACGATAGACTTACTGGCCGTGGTGGTGGAGTGGGATTTTATTGTCGTACTCATTTGTTTAGTAAAATATCCATACTAAAAGATATCAATATTAATAGTGCTTATTTGGAGCAATGTTGGATTCAAATTTGTTTACATAAAATTAAACTTATATTAGGTGTAGTTTATCGTCCTCCGAATAGCTCATGTGTAGAGTTTATTAATTCATTGGAAACCTCTATTTCTTCCATTTATTTAGAATCAAATTACATGGTTTGTGTTGGCGACGTAAACATAAACTTATTTTCGCTTAATACTAATTTTGTTAATTTATTTCAAACACTTCTCAGTGAATTTAATCTGTCTCAAATTATTTCGGAACCTACGCGTATAACATCACATTCTGAAACTTTGATAGATGTACTGATTACTTCCTCTAAGGAGATTTGTTCTGAGCTGCATGTACAAGATATGCACCATTTAACTGACCACAGATCTGTTTCGTGTAAATTAAACTTAAATTGTAAAAATAGCCAAGATCCGAAAGTAAAACAATTTAGGGATCTAAAAAATATTAATATTGAGCATCTTAGTTACACTCTAAATAATTTTGATTGGCATTACTTTTTCAGTTGTCGTGATATTAATGAAAAGTTGCATTTATTAAATGCGGCTATCATAGGTCTCTTTGACCTATATGCACCGATAAAAACAATTCATACTCGTTGCACACCATCACCATGGTTGACTGATGTAATAAAAATTTTGATTCGTTGCAGAAATAATGCGTTAATTCGATTTAAACGAACTAGGTCTGAGGTACATTGGAATTATTATAAGTCTATACGAAATCTAACTTCTGACGCCATTAAGAAAGAAAAGAAAGCCTACTTTGAATTTAGATTAAAAACTAATGGTGCTAATAATATATGGAAAACTTACAATGAATTTAGTGTGAGATCAGTACCAACAACTGAAATTCCAAGTATTCTGGGTGATGATGTCAATGCACTAAATGAACATTTTATTAACTCCATTCCTTCGTCTGAACCTAACGAAGAAGTATTGTTATATTATCAGTCTCACAGTCTTTTTAATAATAAAATTCATTTCTCTTTTTCCTTGGTAACTGAAATTGAGGTATCGCGAATATTCTATTCCTTAAAATCTAATGCCTTTGGGCAAGATGGTCTTAACCTTAACATGCTAAAAATAGTATTCCCTGATATAGTTTGCCAGCTTACGCACATAATTAACGAGTGCCTTTTACAAAATATAGTTCCTGATAGCTGGAAGCAAGCGGTGGTTATACCGATTGCAAAAATAAAAAATCCATCTGTTTTTAACGACTTACGACCTATCAGTATTCTACCCACTGCTTCTAAAATTTTAGAGAAAATTGTACATTTTCAAATTGTACAATATATAAACACTTATAATATACTACCACAATTTCAGTCGGATTTCAGAAAAGGATATAGTACAACAACGGCGTTGCAACATATTTCAGATGACATCGTTTTAGAAATAGATAATAAACGCATGGTACTTTTGGCCCTATTAGACTATAGTAAAGCATTTGACACATTGAATCACGAACTACTTCTAGCCAAATTACACTACATAGGCTTCGATAAAAGTAGCATTGAATTCATTAGAAGTTACCTGACTAATCGTACTCAGATAGTTCGTATAGATAACAATAGTTCTGATTTTGCCTCTATATCTAAGGGTGTGCCGCAAGGCTCTATTTTAGGGCCCCGTTTATTTTCAATATACTTGTTTGACTTGGGTGAAATTGTAAAATTTTGTAAAATTCATATGTATGCCGATGATACGCAATTATATCTGTCATTTAATCCTGGTGAAACTAAAAGTGCGGTTGACAACATGAACGCAGACTTGGAGGCATTATCTACTTACAGTTCTAACCATTGCTTGCATTTAAATGAGTCTAAGTCTACGGTAATGTTGTTTGGTAATGAGAACACAAGAAAAAAGTTGTTATCAACTGATGCCATCTCAGTTAGAATTAGAGGTGCTAATATTGGTATTTCTAGTTCCGTAAAAAATCTTGGGCTTATACTAGATCATAAACTTAGATTTTCTGAGCATGTAACGCTTATGATTAAAAAGGCATATCTCGCCTTAAAAAATCTGTTTATGAACAGATTTATTCTGTCCAGACACAACCGTATGATACTATCCAGTAGTCTTGTACTATCTATTTTCAACTATTGTGACACAGTTTATGGTCCGCACATCACTTTACATGACGCCAATAGAATCCAGAAAGTACAGAACTGCTGTGTTCGTTTCATATATGGTATACGAAGGCGTGATCATGTCTCTCCCTACTTTAAAGATCTTGATTGGTTAGATATGAAACAGACTAGGTTGTTACATTCTGCATGTTTGGTTCACCGCATAGTTCATAACAAGTATCCGGTTTATCTATACAGTAAGTTGTCTCTGCGTACGCAATATCACAATTCAAATTTAAGAAATAAGTTTATGTATCATATACCCAGCCATCACTCTGCACTGTTCAAACGCACCTTCTCATACATTGCTCCGAGTATACTTAATAAAATTCCATTCCAGTTTACCACTCTGAAACCTGCTAGTTTTCACAAAAATATAAAAAAATCATTACTTCACTGCAGTTTGTTGCTTACATGAACTCCTCATTTCCTTGTTTTTCTTATCAGTTTCACTATGTACAAGTTGTACTATTTGCTAGTTTAATTTCAAATGTTAGTATATTATTATTATAAATATGTTATTTTTTTTGTTATACTAAATTCTGTATTTTGCCATACCCTTTAAGAAGTTTTGTATTATTATTTTTTGTATATGTAAGGTTAATATGGAAGAACAGCTACTATGCTGAATATTTGCCAATAAAGTTATTATTATTATTATTATATTCATGTATATGTCGTGTGTAATGGCTTATGTTTGCAAAATCAAAATAAAATAGCTGTTTTAGCTTGCAAAAACATACAAAATGCTGTTTTCAAGTATTTAAATTATCATATCCATGTTTCTGTTGTGTATAATGGCTAATGTTGTTGTAATCAAGATAAATTTGCTGTTTTAAGCATGCAAAAGCATACAAAACACAGTTTTCAAGTACATAAACAGTCATATTCATGTATATGTCAAGGGTAATGGCTTATGTTTGCAAAATCAAAATTACATAGCTGTTTTCAGCTTGCAAAAACAAACAAAACGCTGTTTTCTAGTTTTTAAACTGTAATATTCATGTTTCTGTCGTGTATTATGGCTAATGTTGGTGAAATCAATATAAAATTGCTGTTTTAAGTATGCAAAAGCATACAAAACGCCATTTTCAAGTATTTAAACTGTTATATTCATGTAAATGTCGTGTGTAATGACTTAAGTTCGCAAAATCAAGATAAAATAGCTGTTTTTATCTTGCAAAAACATACAAAATGATATTTTCAAGTATTTAAACTGTCATATTTATGTTTCTGTCGTGTATAATGGCTAATGTTGGTGAAATGAAGATAAAATTGCTGTTTTAATCATGCAAAAGCATACAAAACACCGTTTTCAAGTATTTAAACTGTAATTTTCATGTATATGTCGTGTGTAATGACTCATATTTGCAAAATAAAGATAAAATAGCTGTTTTCAGCTTGCATTAATATACAAAATGCTGTTTTCAAGTATTTAAACTGTCTTATTCATGTTTCTGTCGTGTATAATGACTAATGTTGGTGAAATCAAGATAAAATTGCTGTTTTAAGCATGCAAAAGCATACAAAACACCGTTTTCATGTATTTAAACTTTCATATTCATGTATATGTCAAGTGTAATGGCTTATGTTTGCAAAATCAAAATAAAATAGCTGTTTTCAGCTTGCAAAAACATACAAAATGCTGTTTTCAAATATTTAAACTGTCATATTCATGTTTCTGTCGTGTATATTGGTTAATGTTGATGAAATCAAGATAAAATTGCTGTTTTAATCATGTAAAAGGATACAAAACACCGTTTTCAAGTATTTAAACTGTCATATTCATGTATATGTCAAGTGTAATGGCTTATGTTTGCAAAATCATAATTAAAATAGCTGTTTTCAGCTTGCAAAAACATACAAAATTCTGTTTTCAAGTATTTAAACTGTCATATTCATGTTTCTTTCGTGTATAATGGCTAATGTTGGTGAAATCAATATAAAATTGCTGTTTTAAGCATGCAAAAGCATACAAAAGACCGTTATCAAGTATTTAAACTGTCATATTCATGTATATGTCGTGTGTAATAGCTTATGTTTGCAAAATCAATATAAAATAGCTGTTTTCAGCTTGCAAAAACATATAAAATGCTGTTTTCAAGTATTTAAATTGTCATATTCATGTTTCTGTCGTGTATAATGGCTAATGTTGTTGTAATCAAGATAAAATTGCTGTTTTAAGCGTGCAAAAGCATACAAAACACCGTTTTTAAGTATTTAAAGTGTGATATTTATATATATATATATATGTCGTATGTAGTGGCTTATGTTTGCAAAATCAATATAAAATAGCTGTTTTCAGCTTGCAAAAACATACGAAATGCTGTTTTCAAGTATTTAAACTGTCATATTCATGTTTCTGTCGTGTATAATGGCTAATGTTGGTGAAATCAAGATAAAATTGCTGTTTTAAGCATGCAAAAGCATACAAAAGGCCGTTTTCAAGTATTTAAAATGTCATATTTATGTATATGTCGTGTGTAATAGCTTATGTTTGCAAAATCAATATAAAATTGCTGTTTTTAGCTTGCAAAAACATACAAAATGCTATTTTCAAGTATTTTAACTGTCATATTCATGTTTCTGTCGTGTATAATGGCTAATGTTGGTGAAATCAAGAAAAAATTGCTGTGTTAAGCATGCAGAAGCATACAAAACACAGTTTTCAAGTATATAAACTGTCATATTCATGTGTATGTCAAGTGTAATGGCTTATGTTTGCAAAATCAAAATAAAATAGCTGTTTTCAGCTTGCAAAAACATACAAAATGCTGTTTTCAAGTATTTATACTATCATATTCATGTATATGTCCTGTGTAATAGCTTATGTTTGCAAAATCAAGATAAAATAACTGTTTTCAGCTTGCAAAAACATACAAAAAGCTGTTTTCAAGTATTTAAATTGTCATATTCATGTTTCTGTCGTGTATAATGGCTGTTGTTGGTAAAATCAAGATAAAATTGCTGTTTTAAGCATACAAAAGACCATTATCAAGTTTTTAATCTGTCATATTCATGTATATGTCGTGTGTAATAGCTTATGTTTGCAAAATCAAGATAAAATAGCTGTTTTCAGCTTGCAAAAGCATAAAAAACGCCGTTTTCAAGTATTTAAACTGTCATATTCATGTTTCTGTCTTGTATAATGGCTAATGTTGGTAAAATCATGACAAAATTGCTATTTTAAGCATGAAAAATCATACAAAACACGGTTTTTAAGTATTTAAACTGTCATATTCATGTATATGTCGTGTGTATTGGCTTATGTTTGCAAAATCAAGACAAAATAGCTGTTTTCAGCTTGCAAAAACATACAAAATGCTGTTTTCAAGTATTTAAACTGTCATATTCATTTTTCTGTCGTGTATAATGGCTAATGTTGGTGAAATCAAGATAAAATTGCTGTTTTAAGCATGCAAACGCCTACAAAACACAGTTTTCAAGTATTTAAACTGTCATATTCATGTATATGTCGTGTGTAATGGCTTATGTTTGCAAAATCAATATAAAATAGCTGTTTTTAGCTTACAAAAACATACAAAATTCTGTTTTCAAGTATTTAAACTGTCATATTCATGTTTCTGTCGTGTATAATAGCTAATGTTGGTGAAATCAAGATAAAATTGCTGTTTTAAGCATGCAAAAGCATACAAAACACCGTTTTCAAGTACTTAAACTGTCATATTCATGCGTATGTCAAGTGTAATGGCTTATGTTTGCAAAATCAAAATAAAATAGCTGTTTTCAGCTAGCAAAAACATACAAAATGCTGTTTTCAAGTATTTTAACTGTCATATTCATGTTTCTGTCGTGTATAATGGCTAATGTTGGTGAAATCAAGATAAAATTGCTGTTTTAAGCATACAAAAGACCGTTATCAAGTATTTAAACTGTCATATTCATGTATATGTCGTGTGTAATGGCTTATGTTTGCAAAATCAATATAAAATAGCTGTTTTTAGCTTGCAAAAACATACAAAATGCTGTTTTCAAGTATTTAAACTGTCATATTCATGTTTCTGTCGTGTATAATGGCTAATGATGGTGAAATCAAGATAAAATTGCTGTTTTAAGCATGCAGATGCATACAAAAGACCGTTTTCAAGTATTTAAACTGTCATATTCATGTATATGTCTTGACACACTTGTGTAATGACTTATGTTTGCAAAATCAAAATAAAATAGCTGTTTTCAGCTTGCAAAAACATACAAAATGCTGTTTTCAAGTATATAAACTGTCATAATCAAGTTTCTGTCGTGTATAATGGCTAATGTTGATAAAATCAAGATGAAATTGCTATTTTAATCATGCAAAAGCATACAACACACCGTTTTCAAGTATTTAAACTGTCATAATCATGTATATGCCGTGTGTAATGGCTTATGTTTGCAAAATCAAGATAATATAGCTGTTTCCAGCTTGAATTAACATACAAAATGCTGTTTTCAAGTATTTAAACTGTCATATTCATGTTTCTGTCGTATATAATAGCTAATGTAGGTGAAATCAAGATAAAATTGCTGTTTCAAGCATGCAAAAGCATACAAAACACCGTTTTCATGTATTTAAACTTTCATATTCATGTATATGTCAAGTGTAATGGCTTATGTTTGCAAAATCAAAATAAAATAGCTGTTTTCAGCTTGCAAAAACATACAAAATGCTGTTTTCAAATATTTAAACTGTCATATTCATGTTTCTGTCGTGTATAATCGCTAATGTTGATTAAATCAAGATAAAATTGCTGTTTTAATCATGTAAAAGCATACAAAACACAGTTTACAAGTATTTAAACTGTAATATTCATGTATATGTTGTGTGTAATGGCTTATGTTTGCAAAATCAAGATAAAATAGCTGTTTTCAGCTTGCAAAAATATACAAAATGCTGTTTCACGTATTTAAATTATCATATTCATGTTTCTGTCATGTATAATGGCTAATGTTGTTGAAATCAAAATAAAATTGCTCTTTTAAGCATGCAAAAGCATACAAAACACAGTTTTCAAGTACATAAACAGTCATATTCATGTATATGTCAAGTGTAATGGCTTATGTTTGAAAAATCAAAATAAAATAGCTGTTTTCAGCTTGCAAAAACATACAAAATGCTGTTTTCAAATATTTAAACTGTCATATTCATGTTTCTGTCGTGTATAATGGCTAATGTTGATTAAATCAAGATAAAATTGCTGTTTTAATCATGTAAAAGCATACAAAACACAGTTTACATGTATTTAAACTGTAATATTCATGTATATGTTGTGTGTAATGGCTTATGTTGGCAAAATCAAAATGAAATAGCTGTTTTCAGCTTGCAAAAACATACAAAATGCTGTTTTCAAGTATTTAAATTATCATATCCATGTTTCTGTTGTGTATAATGGCTAATGTTGTTGTAATCAAGATAAATTTGCTGTTTTAAGCATGCAAAAGCATACAAAACACAGTTTTCAAGTACATAAACAGTCATATTCATGTATATGTCAAGGGTAATGGCTTATGTTTGCAAAATCAAAATTACATAGCTGTTTTCAGCTTGCAAAAACATACAAAACGCTGTTTTCTAGTTTTTAAACTGTAATATTCATGTTTCTGTCGTGTATTATGGCTAATGTTGGTGAAATCAATATAAAATTGCTGTTTTAAGTATGCAAAAGCATAAAAAACGCTATTTTCAAGTATTTAAACTGTCATATTCATGTAAATGTCGTGTGTAATGACTTATGTTCGCAAAATCAAGATAAAATAGCTGTTTTTATCTTGCAAAAACATACAAAATGATATTTTCAAGTATTTAAACTATCATATTTATGTTTCTGTCATGTATAATGGCTAATGTTGGTGAAATGAAGATAAAATTGCTGTTTTAATCATGCAAAAGCATACAAAACACCGTTTTCAAGTATTTAAACTGTAATTTTCATGTATATGTCGTGTGTAATGACTCATGTTTGCAAAATAAAGATAAAATAGCTGTTTTCAGCTTGCATTAATATACAAAATGCTGTTTTCAAGTATTTAAACTGTCTTATTCATGTTTCTGTCGTGTATAATGACTAATGTTGGTGAAATCAAGATAAAATTGCTGTTTTAAGCATGCAAAAGCATACAAAACACCGTTTTCAAGTTTATGAACTGTCATATTCATGTATATGTCAAGTGTAATGGCTTATGTTTGCAAAATCAAAATAAAATAGCTGTTTTCAGCTTGCAAAAACATACAAAATGCTGTTTTCAAGTATTTAAACAGTCTTATTCATGTTTCTGTCGTGTATAATGGCTAATATTGGTGAAATCAAGATAAAATTGCTGTTTTAAGCATGCAAAAGCATACAAAACACCGTTTTCATGTATTTAAACTTTCATATTCATGTATATGTCAAGTGTAATGGCTTATGTTTGCAAAATCAAAATAAAATAGCTGTTTTCAGCTTGCAAAAACATACAAAATGCTGTTTTCAAATATTTAAACTGTCATATTCATGTTTCTGTCGTGTATATTGGTTAATGTTGATGAAATCAAGATAAAATTGCTGTTTTAATCATGTAAAAGGATACAAAACACCGTTTTCAAGTATTTAAACTGTCATATTCATGTATATGTCGTGTGTAATAGCTTATGTTTGCAAAATCAATATAAAATAGCTGTTTTCAGCTTGCAAAAACATACAAAATGCTGTTTTCAAGTATTTAAATTGTCATATTCATGTTTCTGTCGTGTATAATGGCTAATGTTGTTGTAATCAAGATAAAATTGCTGTTTTAAGCGTGCAAAAGCATACAAAACACCGTTTTTAAGTATTTAAACTGTCATATTTATGTATATGTCGTGTGTAGTGGCTTATGTTTACAAAATCAATATAAAATAGCTGTTTTCAGCTTGCAAAAACATACAAAATGCTGTTTTCAAGTATTTAAACTGTCATATTCATGATTCTGTCGTGTATAATGGCTAATGTTGGTGAAATCAAGATAAAATTGCTGTTTTAAGCATGCAAAAGCATACAAAAGGCCGTTTTCAAGTATTTAAAATGTCATATTTATGTATATGTCGTGTGTAATGGCTTATGTTTGCAAAATCAATATAATATTGCTGTTTTTAGCTTGCAAAAACATACAAAATGCTGTTTTCAAGTATTTTAATTGTCATATTCATGTTTCTGTCGTGTATAATGGCTAATGTTGGTGAAATCAAGATAAAATTGCTGTTTTAAGCATGCAAAAGCATACAAAACACCGTTTTCAAGTTTATGAACTGTCATATTCATGTATATGTCAAGTGTAATGGCTTATGTTTGCAAAATCAAAATAAAATAGCTGTTTTCAGCTTGCAAAAACATACAAAATGCTGTTTTCAAGTATTTATACTATCATATTCATGTATATGTCCTGTGTAATAGCTTATGTTTGCAAAACCAAGATAAAATAACAGTTTTCAGCTTGCAAAAACATACAAAAAGCTGTTTTCAAGTATTTAAATTGTCATATACATGTTTCTGTCGTGTATAATGGCTGTTGTTGGTAAAATCAAGATAAAATTGCTGTTTTAAGCATACAAAAGACCATTATCAAGTTTTTAATCTGTCATATTCATGTATAAGTCGTGTGTAATAGCTTATGTTTGCAAAATCAAGATAAAATAGCTGTTTTCAGCTTCCAAAAGCATAAAAAACGCCGTTTTCAAGTATTTAAACTGTCATATTCATGTTTCTGTCTTGTATAATGGCTAATGTTGGTAAAATCATGACAAAATTGCTATTTTAAGCATGAAAAATCATACAAAACACCGTTTTTAAGTATTTAGGCTGTCATATTCATGTATATGTCGTGTGTATTGGCTTATGTTTGCAAAATCAAGACAAAATAGCTGTTTTCAGCTTGCAAAAACATACAAAATGCTGTTTTCAAGTATTTAAACTGTCATATTCATTTTTCTGTCGTGTATAATGGCTAATGTTGGTGAAATCAAGATAAAATTGCTGTTTTAAGCATGCAAAAGCATACAAAAGACCGTTTTCAAGTATTTAAACTGTCATATTCATGTATATGTCGTGTGTAATGGCTTATGTTTGCAAAATCAATATAAAATAGCTGTTTTTAGCTTGCAAAAACATACAAAATGCTGTTTTCAAGTATTTAAACTGTCATATTCATGTTTCTGTCGTGTATAATGGCTAATGTTGGTGAAATCAAGATAAAATTGCTGTTTAAGCATGCAAAAGCATACAAAACACCGTTTTCAAGTACTTAAACTGTCATATTCAATAAAATAGCTGTTTTCAGCTTGCAAAAACATACAAAATGCTGTTTTCAAGTATTTAAATTATCATATCCATGTTTCTGTTGTGTATAATGGCTAATGTTGTTGTAATCAAGATAAATTTGCTGTTTTAAGCATGCAAAAGCATACAAAACACAGTTTTCAAGTACATAAACAGTCATATTCATGTATATGTCAAGGGTAATGGCTTATGTTTGCAAAATCAAAATTACATAGCTGTTTTCAGCTTGCAAAAACATACAAAACGCTGTTTTCTAGTTTTTAAACTGTAATATTCATGTTTCTGTCGTGTATTATGGCTAATGTTGGTGAAATCAATATAAAATTGCTGTTTTAAGTATGCAAAAGCATACAAAACGCCATTTTCAAGTATTTAAACTGTCATATTCATGTAAATGTCGTGTGTAATGACTTATGTTCGCAAAATCAAGATAAAATAGCTGTTTTTATCTTGCAAAAACATACAAAATGATATTTTCAAGTATTTAAACTATCATATTTATGTTTCTGTCATGTATAATGGCTAATGTTAGTGAAATGAAGATAAAATTGCTGTTTTAATCATGCAAAAGCATACAAAACACCGTTTTCAAGTATTTAAACTGTAATTTTCATGTATATGTCGTGTGTAATGACTCATGTTTGCAAAATAAAGATAAAATAGCTGTTTTCAGCTTGCATTAATATACAAAATGCTGTTTTCAAGTATTTAAACTGTCTTATTCATGTTTCTGTCGTGTATAATGACTAATGTTGGTGAAATCAAGATAAAATTGCTGTTTTAAGCATGCAAAAGCATACAAAACACCGTTTTCAAGTTTATGAACTGTCATATTCATGTATATGTCAAGTGTAATGGCTTATGTTTGCAAAATCAAAATAAAATAGCTGTTTTCAGCTTGCAAAAACATACAAAATGCTGTTTTCAAGTATTTAAACAGTCTTATTCATGTTTCTGTCGTGTATAATGGCTAATATTGGTGAAATCAAGATAAAATTGCTGTTTTAAGCATGCAAAAGCATACAAAACACCGTTTTTATGTATTTAAACTTTCATATTCATGTATATGTCAAGTGTAATGGCTTATGTTTGCAAAATCAAAATAAAATAGCTGTTTTCAGCTTGCAAAAACATACAAAATGCTGTTTTCAAATATTTAAACTGTCATATTCATGTTTCTGTCGTGTATATTGGTTAATGTTGATGAAATCAAGATAAAATTGCTGTTTTAATCATGTAAAAGGATACAAAACACCGTTTTCAAGTATTTAAACTGTCATATTCATGTATATGTCAAGTGTAATGGCTTATGTTTGCAAAATCAAAATTAAAATAGCTGTTTTCAGCTTGCAAAAAAATACAAAAATCTGTTTTCAAGTATTTAAACTGTCATATTCATGTTTCTTTCGTGTATAATGGCTAATGTTGGTGAAATCAAGATAAAATTGCTGTTTTAAGCATGCAAAAGCATACAAAAGACCGTTATCAAGTATTTAAACTGTCATATTCATGTATATGTCGTGTGTAATAGCTTATGTTTGCAAAATCAATATAAAATAGCTGTTTTCAGCTTGCAAAAACATACAAAATGCTGTTTTCAAGTATTTAAATTGTCATATTCATGTTTCTGTCGTGTATAATGGCTAATGTTGTTGTAATCAAGATAAAATTGCTGTTTTAAGCGTGCAAAAGCATACAAAACACCGTTTTTAAGTATTTAAACTGTCATATTTATGTATATGTCGTGTGTAGTGGCTTATGTTTACAAAATCAATATAAAATAGCTGTTTTCAGCTTGCAAAAACATACAAAATGCTGTTTTCAAGTATTTAAACTGTCATATTCATGATTCTGTCGTGTATAATGGCTAATGTTGGTGAAATCAAGATAAAATTGCTGTTTTAAGCATGCAAAAGCATACAAAAGGCCGTTTTCAAGTATTTAAACTGTCATAATCATGTATATGCCGTGTGTAATGGCTTATGTTTGCAAAATCAAGATAAAATAGCTGTTTTCAGCTTGAATTAACATACAAAATGCTGTTTTCAAGTATTTAAACTGTCATATTCATGATTCTGTCGTGTATAATGGCTAATGTTGATTAAATCAAGATAAAATTGCTGTTTTAAGCATGCAAAAGCATACAAAACACCGTTTTCATGTATTTAAACTTTCATATTCATGTATATGTCAAGTGTAATGGCTTATGTTTGCAAAATCAAAATAAAATAGCTGTTTTCAGCTTGCAAAAACATACAAAATGCTGTTTTCAAATATTTAAACTGTCATATTCATGTTTCTGTCGTGTATAATGGCTAATGTTGATTAAATCAAGATAAAATTGCTGTTTTAATCATGTAAAAGCATACAAAACACAGTTTACAAGTATTTAAACTGTAATATTCATGTATATGTTGTGTGTAATGGCTTATGTTTGCAAAATCAAGATAAAATATCTGTTTTCAGCTTGCAAAAATATACAAAATGCTGTTTCACGTATTTAAATTATCATATTCATGTTTCTGTCATGTATAATGGCTAATGTTGTTGTAATCAAAATGAAATTGCTCTTTTAAGCATGCAAAAGCATACAAAACACAGTTTTCAAGTACATAAACAGTCATATTCATGTATATGTCAAGTGTAATGGCTTATGTTTGCAAAATCAAAATAAAATAGCTGTTTTCAGCTTGCAAAAACATACAAAATGCTGTTTTCAAATATTTAAACTGTTATATTCATGTTTCTGTCGTGTATAATGGCTAATGTTGATTAAATCAAGATAAAATTGCTGTTTTAATAATGTAAAAGCATACAAAACACAGTTTACATGTATTTAAACTGTAATATTCATGTATATGTTGTGTGTAATGGCTAATGTTTGCAAAATCAAGATGAAATAGCTGTTTTCAGCTTGCAAAAACATACAAAATGCTGTTTTCAAGTATTTAAACTGTCTTATTCATGTTTCTGTCGTGTATAATAGCTAATGTAGGTGAAATCAAGATAAAATTGCTGTTTTAAGCATGCAAAAGCATACAAAACACCATTTTCAAGTATTTAAACTGTCATATGTCATAGATTCTGGTATGGTCGCTCGAGCTGACTAGACGTGTTGTGTGTGTGTGCACCTAAGTAATTATCGTACTCAGTTTTTTCGCCTTCTCAGTGAATTTTTTGTCCGAGACTTACAATGTCTACTCGCGCTCAAATTCAAAAGGAGGCAACTGCCATCGTCAAACAAATCATTTATGATGAGTTTGGCGAAGACTTTATCAAAAAGATTGTAAGTAAAGTCTCTGAACGATTGGAAGAAGTGTTCAGGGCCGAAATATCTGGCCTGAGTGAAGAAATAAAATCTCTGCGCACCAAACTAACTCAAAAGGACAAGCAGATTGAGTCTATGGCCCAGGAAATAGACTCCTTGCAGCAATACAGCAGGCGTAACTGCCTACGTATCTTCGGTGTTCCGGAGAAGATCAACGAATCTACGGACGACATCATCATGCAACTCTGTGAGGAAAAACTCGACCTGAAACTTCAGCCAGCAGCCATAGATCGATCTCATCGTCTAGGAAGACCTTCTAAAGATAAGTGCAGACCTCTCATTGTGAAGTTTTGTAGATACAATGACCGTGCGTTAGTTTTCGCGAGAAAAAGTAAACTTAAACGCACTGGTATAACTATTCGAGAAGATCTTACACCTACTAGACTAACTTTAATAAATGAAGCTAAGAAAAAGTTTGGTATTAGCAATACATGGTCGCGTGATGGTCTGATTTGTGTTAAAATTGATAAAAATATTCACAAAATATCGACTTTATCTGATTTAAGTAAACTGTCTTAGTACAAACCTGTCAAATTATTACTACTCGTCATTTTATTTTTAGCAAAGTTTACCTATGGTTTGCGATATTTGTATTAAAGCAACTGATATATCTTATTATTTTCTTTTCCTTTAACTTTTGTTGCACACATACTGGATAAATACTCTTGTTGTTAATTTTTGTGCGATATATATTTTAGATTTACAATTAAGGATTAGTAGTTCAGGATATAGTTAAATAAGTAAAACATATATTAATTATTTAGATTGACTTGTGAATTTTTGTTGAAGTATAAAGGTTAAGTGTAAACAAAATAACATTCCCCCAATTTAATATTCTTCTATATTATATTTATTTATTTCTATTGTTCTGAGTATATATCGTTTACCTTTTGTTGCTTTGACGCATTCACAAATTAATCTGTTCAATTCTGCTTGTCTAATATTCGTCACATTTTTACCTGTTTGTTTCTAGCGATCAGTTCACTGACCTCAGTATATTTTACAGATGTTTATTGTTGATTTATTATGTTTACATTTCACTTTTATAATTTTTATTTCCTTTTTAATTTCTAGCAAATTATGCTAAATATAGGTTACGTGAATATAAGGTCACTAGCATCACATTTTGATGATTTTAAGGACTTCATTTTGAGCAACAATTTTGATATTTTTGCCATAAGCGAAACATGGCTAAGTAATAATGGTAATAATTTTTATATTCCCAATTATGTTCTAATTAGCAACGATAGACTTACTGGCCGTGGTGGTGGAGTGGGATTTTATTGTCGTACTCATTTGTTTAGTAAAATATCCATACTAAAAGATATCAACATTAATAGTGCTTATTTGGAGCAATGTTGGATTCAAATTTGTTTACATAAAATTAAACTTATATTAGGTGTAGTTTATCGTCCTCCGAATAGCTCATGTGTAGAGTTTATTAATTCATTGGAAACCTCTATTTCTTCCATTTATTTAGAATCAAATTACATGGTTTGTGTTGGCGACGTAAACATAAACTTATTTTCGCTTAATACTAATTTTGTTAATTTATTTCAAACACTTCTCAGTGAATTTAATCTGTCTCAAATTATTTCGGAACCTACGCGTATAACATCACATTCTGAAACTTTGATAGATGTACTGATTACTTCCTCTAAGGAGATTTGTTCTGAGCTGCATGTACAAGATATGCACCATTTAACTGACCACAGATCTGTTTCGTGTAAATTAAACTTAAATTGTAAAAATAGCCAAGATCCGAAAGTAAAACAATTTAGGGATCTAAAAAATATTAATATTGAGCATCTTAGTTACACTCTAAATAATTTTGATTGGCATTACTTTTTCAGTTGTCGTGATATTAATGAAAAGTTGCATTTATTAAATGCGGCTATCATAGGTCTCTTTGACCTATATGCACCGATAAAAACAATTCATACTCGTTGCACACCATCACCATGGTTGACTGATGTAATAAAAATTATGATTCGTTGCAGAAATAATGCGTTAATTCGATTTAAACGAACTAGGTCTGAGGTACATTGGAATTATTATAAGTCTATACGAAATCTAACTTCTGACGCCATTAAGAAAGAAAAGAAAGCCTACTTTGAATTTAGATTAAAAACTAATGGTGCTAATAATATATGGAAAACTTACAATGAATTTAGTGTGAGATCAGTACCAACAACTGAAATTCCAAGTATTCTGGGTGATGATGTCAATGCACTAAATGAACATTTTATTAACTCCATTCCTTCGTCTGAACCTAACGAAGAAGTATTGTTATATTATCAGTCTCACAGTCTTTTTAATAATAAAATTCATTTCTCTTTTTCCTTGGTAACTGAAATTGAGGTATCGCGAATATTCTATTCCTTAAAATCTAATGCCTTTGGGCAAGATGGTCTTAACCTTAACATGCTAAAAATAGTATTCCCTGATATAGTTTGCCAGCTTACGCACATAATTAACGAGTGCCTTTTACAAAATATAGTTCCTGATAGCTGGAAGCAAGCGGTGGTTATACCGATTGCAAAAATAAAAAATCCATCTGTTTTTAACGACTTACGACCTATCAGTATTCTACCCACTGCTTCTAAAATTTTAGAGAAAATTGTACATTTTCAAATTGTACAATATATAAACACTTATAATATACTACCACAATTTCAGTCGGATTTCAGAAAAGGATATAGTACAACAACGGCGTTGCAACATATTTCAGATGACATCGTTTTAGAAATAGATAATAAACGCATGGTACTTTTGGCCCTATTAGACTATAGTAAAGCATTTGACACATTGAATCACGAACTACTTCTAGCCAAATTACACTACATAGGCTTCGATAAAAGTAGCATTGAATTCATTAGAAGTTACCTGACTAATCGTACTCAGATAGTTCGTATAGATAACAATAGTTCTGATTTTGCCTCTATATCTAAGGGTGTGCCGCAAGGCTCTATTTTAGGGCCCCGTTTATTTTCAATATACTTGTTTGACTTGGGTGAAATTGTAAAATTTTGTAAAATTCATATGTATGCCGATGATACGCAATTATATCTGTCATTTAATCCTGGTGAAACTAAAAGTGCGGTTGACAACATGAACGCAGACTTGGAGGCATTATCTACTTACAGTTCTAACCATTGCTTGCATTTAAATGAGTCTAAGTCTACGGTAATGTTGTTTGGTAATGAGAACACAAGAAAAAAGTTGTTATCAACTGATGCCATCTCAGTTAGAATTAGAGGTGCTAATATTGGTATTTCTAGTTCCGTAAAAAATCTTGGGCTTATACTAGATCATAAACTTAGATTTTCTGAGCATGTAACGCTTATGATTAAAAAGGCATATCTCGCCTTAAAAAATCTGTTTATGAACAGATTTATTCTGTCCAGACACAACCGTATGATACTATCCAGTAGTCTTGTACTATCTATTTTCAACTATTGTGACACAGTTTATGGTCCGCACATCACTTTACATGACGCCAATAGAATCCAGAAAGTACAGAACTGCTGTGTTCGTTTCATATATGGTATACGAAGGCGTGATCATGTCTCTCCCTACTTTAAAGATCTTGATTGGTTAGATATGAAACAGACTAGGTTGTTACATTCTGCATGTTTGGTTCACCGCATAGTTCATAACAAGTATCCGGTTTATCTATACAGTAAGTTGTCTCTGCGTACGCAATATCACAATTCAAATTTAAGAAATAAGTTTATGTATCATATACCCAGCCATCACTCTGCACTGTTCAAACGCACCTTCTCATACATTGCTCCGAGTATACTTAATAAAATTCCATTCCAGTTTACCACTCTGAAACCTGCTAGTTTTCACCAAAATTATAAAAAAATCACTTACTTCACTGCAGTTTGTTGCTTACATGAACTCCTCATTTCCTTGTTTTTTTTATCAGTTTCACTATGTACAAGTTGTACTATTTGCTAGTTTAATTTCAAATGTTAGTATATATTATTATAAATATGTTATTTTTTTTGTTATACTAAATTCTGTATTTTGCCATACCCTTTAAGAAAATTTTGTATTATTATTTTTGTATATGTAAGGTTAATATGGAAGAACAGCTACTATGCTGAATATTTGCCAATAAAGTTATTATTATTATTATTATATTCATGTATATGTCGTGTGTAATGGCTTATGTTTGCAAAATCAAAATAAAATAGCTGTTTTAGCTTGCAAAAACATACAAAATGCTGTTTTCAAGTATTTAAATTATCATATCCATGTTTCTGTTGTGTATAATGTTGTTGTAATCAAGATAAATTTGCTGTTTTAAGCATGCAAAAGCATACAAAACACAGTTTTCAAGTACATAAACAAGTCATATTCATGTATATGTCAAGGGTAATGGCTTATGTTTGCAAAATCAAAATTACATAGCTGTTTTCAGCTTGCAAAAACATACAAAACGCTGTTTTCTAGTTTTTAAACTGTAATATTCATGTTTCTGTCGTGTATTATGGCTAATGTTGGTGAAATCAATATAAAATTGCTGTTTTAAGTATGCAAAAGCATACAAAACGCCATTTTCAAGTATTTAAACTGTTATATTCATGTAAATGTCGTGTGTAATGACTTAAGTTCGCAAAATCAAGATAAAATAGCTGTTTTTATCTTGCAAAAAACATACAAAATGATATTTTCAAGTATTTAAACTGTCATATTTATGTTTCTGTCGTGTATAATGGCTAATGTTGGTGAAATGAAGATAAAATTGCTGTTTTAATCATGCAAAAGCATACAAAACACCGTTTTCAAGTATTTAAACTGTAATTTTCATGTATATGTCGTGTGTAATGACTCATATTTGCAAAATAAAGATAAAATAGCTGTTTTCAGCTTGCATTAATATACAAAATGCTGTTTTCAAGTATTTAAACTGTCTTATTCATGTTTCTGTCGTGTATAATGACTAATGTTGGTGAAATCAAGATAAAATTGCTGTTTTAAGCATGCAAAAGCATACAAAACACCGTTTTCATGTATTTAAACTTTCATATTCATGTATATGTCAAGTGTAATGGCTTATGTTTGCAAAATCAAAATAAAATAGCTGTTTTCAGCTTGCAAAAACATACAAAATGCTGTTTTCAAATATTTAAACTGTCATATTCATGTTTCTGTCGTGTATATTGATGAAATCAAGATAAAATTGCTGTTTTAATCATGTAAAAGGATACAAAACACCGTTTTCAAGTATTTAAACTGTCATATTCATGTATATGTCAAGTGTAATGGCTTATGTTTGCAAAATCATAATTAAAATAGCTGTTTTCAGCTTGCAAAAACATACAAAATTCTGTTTTCAAGTATTTAAACTGTCATATTCATGTTTCTTTCGTGTATAATGGCTAATGTTGGTGAAATCAATATAAAATTGCTGTTTTAAGCATGCAAAAGCATACAAAAGACCGTTATCAAGTATTTAAACTGTCATATTCATGTATATGTCGTGTGTAATAGCTTATGTTTGCAAAATCAATATAAAATAGCTGTTTTCAGCTTGCAAAAACATACAAAATGCTGTTTTCAAGTATTTAAATTGTCATATTCATGTTTCTGTCGTGTATAATGGCTAATGTTGTTGTAATCAAGATAAAATTGCTGTTTTAAGCGTGCAAAAGCATACAAAACACCGTTTTTAAGTATTTAAACTGTGATATTTATGTATATGTCGTATGTAGTGGCTTATGTTTGCAAAATCAATATAAAATAGCTGTTTTCAGCTTGCAAAAACATACGAAATGCTGTTTTCAAGTATTTAAACTGTCATATTCATGTTTCTGTCGTGTATAATGGCTAATGTTGGTGAAATCAAGAAAAAATTGCTGTGTTAAGCATGCAGAAGCATACAAAACACAGTTTTCAAGTATATAAACTGTCATATTCATGTGTATGTCAAGTGTAATGGCTTATGTTTGCAAAATCAAAATAAAATAGCTGTTTTCAGCTTGCAAAAACATACAAAATGCTGTTTTTAAGTATTTATACTATCATATTCATGTATATGTCCTGTGTAATAGCTTATGTTTGCAAAATCAAGATAAAATAACTGTTTTCAGCTTGCAAAAACATACAAAAAGCTGTTTTCAAGTATTTAAATTGTCATATTCATGTTTCTGTCGTGTATAATGGCTGTTGTTGGTAAAATCAAGATAAAATTGCTGTTTTAAGCATACAAAAGACCATTATCAAGTTTTTAATCTGTCATATTCATGTATATGTCGTGTGTTATAGCTTATGTTTGCAAAATCAAGATAAAATAGCTGTTTTCAGCTTGCAAAAGCATAAAAAACCGCCGTTTTCAAGTATTTAAACTGTCATATTCATGTTTCTGTCTTGTATAATGGCTAATGTTGGTAAAATCATGACAAAATTGCTATTTTACGCATGAAAAATCATACAAAACACCGTTTTTAAGTATTTAAACTGTCATATTCATGTATATGTCGTGTGTATTGGCTTATGTTTGCAAAATCAAGACAAAATAGCTGTTTTCAGCTTGCAAAAACATACAAAATGCTGTTTTCAAGTATTTAAACTGTCATATTCATTTTTCTGTCGTGTATAATGGCTAATGTTGGTGAAATCAAGATAAAATTGCTGTTTTAAGCATGCAAAAGCATACAAAAGACCGTTTTCAAGTATTTAAACTGTCATATTCATGTATATGTCGTGTGTAATGGCTTATGTTTGCAAAATCAATATAAAATAGCTGTTTTTAGCTTGCAAAAACATACAAAATTCTGTTTTCAAGTATTTAAACTGTCATATTCATGTTTCTGTCGTGTATAATAGCTAATGTTGGTGAAATCAAGATAAAATTGCTGTTTTAAGCATGCAAAAGCATACAAAACACCGTTTTCAAGTACTTAAACTGTCATATTCATGCGTATGTCAAGTGTAATGGCTTATGTTTGCAAAATCAAAATAAAATAGCTGTTTTCAGCTAGCAAAAACATACAAAATGCTGTTTTCAAGTATTTTAACTGTCATATTCATGTTTCTGTCGTGTATAATGGCTAATGTTGGTGAAATCAAGATAAAATTGCTGTTTTAAGCATACAAAAGACCGTTATCAAGTATTTAAACTGTCATATTCATGTATATGTCGTGTGTAATGGCTTATGTTTGCAAAATCAATATAAAATAGCTGTTTTTAGCTTGCAAAAACATACAAAATGCTGTTTTCAAGTATTTAAACTGTCATATTCATGTTTCTGTCGTGTATAATGGCTAATGTTGGTGAAATCAAGATAAAATTGCTGTTTTAAGCATGCAGATGCATACAAAAGACCGTTTTCAAGTATTTAAACTGTCATATTCATGTATATGTCTTGACACACTTGTGTAATGACTTATGTTTGCAAAATCAAAATAAAATAGCTGTTTTCAGCTTGCAAAAACATACAAAATGCTGTTTTCAAGTATATAAACTGTCATAATCAAGTTTCTGTCGTGTATAATGGCTAATGTTGATAAAATCAAGATGAAATTGCTATTTTAATCATGCAAAAGCATACAACACACCGTTTTCAAGTATTTAAACTGTCATAATCATGTATATGCCGTGTGTAATGGCTTATGTTTGCAAAATCAAGATAAAATAGCTGTTTCCAGCTTGAATTAACATACAAAATGCTGTTTTCAAGTATTTAAACTGTAATATTCATGTTTCTGTCGTATATAATAGCTAATGTAGGTGAAATCAAGATAAAATTGCTGTTTTAAGCATGCAAAAGCATACAAAACACAGTTTTCAAGTACATAAACAGTCATATTCATGTATATGTCAAGTGTAATGGCTTATGTTTGCAAAATCAAAATTACATAGCTGTTTTCAGCTTGCAAAAACATACAAAATGCTGTTTTCAAATATTTAAACTGTCATATTCATGTTTCTGTCGTGTATAATCGCTAATGTTGATTAAATCAAGATAAAATTGCTGTTTTAATCATGTAAAAGCATACAAAACACAGTTTACAAGTATTTAAACTGTAATATTCATGTATATGTATGTGTAATGGCTTATGTTTGCAAAATCAAGATAAAATAGCTGTTTTCAGCTTGCAAAAATATACAAAATGCTGTTTCACGTATTTAAATATCATATTCATGTTTCTGTCATGTATAATGGCTAATGTTGTTGTAATCAAAATAAAATTGCTCTTTTAAGCATGCAAAAGCATACAAAACACAGTTTTCAAGTACATAAACAGTCATATTCATGTATATGTCAAGTGTAATGGCTTATGTTTGAAAAATCAAAATAAAATAGCTGTTTTCAGCTTGCAAAAACATACAAAATGCTGTTTTCAAATATTTAAACTGTCATATTCATGTTTCTGTCGTGTATAATGGCTAATGTTGATTAAATCAAGATAAAATTGCTGTTTTAATCATGTAAAAGCATACAAAACACAGTTTACATGTATTTAAACTGTAATATTCATGTATATGTTGTGTGTAATGGCTTATGTTTGCAAAATCAAGATAAAATAGCTGTTTTCAGCTTGCAAAAACATACAAAATGCTGTTTTCAAGTATTTAAATTATCATATCCATGTTTCTGTTGTGTATAATGGCTAATGTTGTTGTAATCAAGATAAATTTGCTGTTTTAAGCATGCAAAAGCATACAAAACACAGTTTTCAAGTACATAAACAGTCATATTCATGTATATGTCAAGGGTAATGGCTTATGTTTGCAAAATCAAAATTACATAGCTGTTTTCAGCTTGCAAAAACATATAAAACGCTGTTTTCTAGTTTTTAAACTATAATATTCATGTTTCTGTCGTGTATTATGGCTAATGTTGGTGAAATCAATATAAAATTGCTGTTTTAAGTATGCAAAAGCATACAAAACGCCATTTTCAAGTATTTAAACTGTCATATTCATGTAAATGTCGTGTGTAATGACTTATGTTCGCAAAATCAAGATAAAATAGCTGTTTTTATCTTGCAAAAACATACAAAATGATATTTTCAAGTATTTAAACTATCATATTTATGTTTCTGTCGTGTATAATGGCTAATGTTGGTGAAATGAAGATAAAATTGCTGTTTTAATCATGCAAAAGCATACAAAACACCGTTTTCAAGTATTTAAACTGTAATTTTCATGTATATGTCGTGTGTAATGACTCATGTTTGCAAAATAAAGATAAAATAGCTGTTTTCAGCTTGCATTAATATACAAAATGCTGTTTTCAAGTATTTAAACTGTCTTATTCATGTTTCTGTCGTGTATAATGACTAATGTTGGTGAAATCAAGATAAAATTGCTGTTTTAAGCATGCAAAAGCATACAAAACACCGTTTTCAAGTTTATGAACTGTCATATTCATGTATATGTCAAGTGTAATGGCTTATGTTTGCAAAATCAAAATAAAATAGCTGTTTTCAGCTTGCAAAAACATACAAAATGCTGTTTTCAAGTATTTAAACAGTCTTATTCATGTTTCTGTCGTGCATAATGGCTAATATTGGTGAAATCAAGATAAAATTGCTGTTTTAAGCATGCAAAAGCATACAAAACACCGTTTTCATGTATTTAAACTTTCATATTCATGTATATGTCAAGTGTAATGGCTTATGTTTGCAAAATCAAAATAAAATAGCTGTTTTCAGCTTGCAAAAACATACAAAATTCTGTTTTCAAGTATTTAAACTGTCATATTCATGTTTCTTTCGTGTATAATGGCTAATGTTGGTGAAATCAAGATAAAATTGCTGTTTTAAGCATGCAGAAGTATACAAAAGACTGTTTTTAAGTATTTAAACTGTCATATTCATGTATATGTCTTGACACACTTGTGTAATGACTTATGTTTGCAAAATCAAAATAAAATAGCTGTTTTCAGCTTGCAAAAACATACAAAATGCTGTTTTAAAGTATATAAACTATCATAATCAAGTTTCTGTCGTGTATAACGGCTAATGTTGATAAAATCAAGATGAAATTACAGTTTTAATCATGCAAAAGCATACAAAACACCGTTTTCAAGTATTTAAACTGTCATATTCATGTTTCTGTCTTGTATAATGGCTAATGTTGGTAAAATCATGACAAAATAGCTGTTTTCAGCTTGCAAAAACATACAAAATGCTGTTTTCAAGTATTTAAACTATCATATTCATTTTTCTGTCGTGTATAATGGCTAATGTTGGTGAAATCAAGATAAAATTGCTGTTTTAAGCATGCAAAAGCATACAAAAGACCGTTTTCAAGTATTTAAACTGTCATATTCATGTATATGTCGTGTGTAATGGCTTATGTTTGCAAAATCAATATAAAATAGCTGTTTTTAGCTTGCAAAAACATACAAAATGCTGTTTTCAAGTATTTAAACTGTCATATTCATGTATCTGTCGTGTATAATGGCTAATGTTGGTGAAATCAAGATAAAATTGCTGTTTTAAGCATACAAAAGACCGTTATCAAGTATTTAAACTGTCATATTCATGTATATGTCGTGTGTAATTGCTTATGTTTGCAAAATCAATATAAAATAGCTGTTTTTAGCTTGCAAAAACATACAAAATGCTGTTTTCAAGTATATAAATTGTCATATTCATGTTTCTGTCGTGTATAATGGCTAATCTTGGTGAAATCAAGATGAAATTGCTATTTTAATCATGCAAAAGCATACAACACACCGTTTTCAAGTATTTAAACTGTCATAATCATGTATATGCCGTGTGTAATGGCTTATGTTTGCAAAATCAAGATAAAATAGCTGTTTCCAGCATGAATTAACATACAAAATGCTGTTTTCAAGTATTTAAACTGTCATATTCATGTTTCTGTCGTATATAATAGCTAATGTAGGTGTAATCAAGATAAAATTGCTGTTTTAAGCATGCAAAAGCATACAAAACACCGTTTTCATGTATTTAAACTTTCATATTCATGTATATGTCAAGTGTAATGGCTTATGTTTGCAAAATCAAAATAAAATAGCTGTTTTCAGCTTGCAAAAACATACAAAATGCTGTTTTCAAATATTTAAACTGTCATATTCATGTTTCTGTCGTGTATAATGGCTAATGTTGATTAAATCAAGATAAAATTGCTGTTTTAATCATGTAAAAGCATACAAAACACAGTTTACATGTATTTAAACTGTAATATTCATGTATATGTTGTGTGTAATGGCTTATGTTGGCAAAATCAAAATGAAATAGCTGTTTTCAGCTTGCAAAAACATACAAAATGCTGTTTTCAAGTATTTAAACTGTCTTATTCATGTTTCTGTCGTGTATAATAGCTAATGTAGGTGAAAACAAGATAAAATTGCTGTTTTAAGCATGCAAAAGCATACAAAACACCATTTTCAAGTATTTAAACTGTCATATTCATGTATATGTCGTGTGTAATGGCTTATGTTTGCAAAATCAAGATAAAATAGCTGTTTTCAGCTTGCAAAAACATACAAAATGCTGTTTTCAAGTATTTAAATTATCATATCCATGTTTCTGTTGTGTATAATGGCTAATGTTGTTGTAATCAAGATAAATTTGCTGTTTTAAGCATGCAAAAGCATACAAAACACAGTTTTCAAGTACATAAACAGTCATATTCATGTATATGTCAAGGGTAATGGCTTATGTTTGCAAAATCAAAATTACATAGCTGTTTTCAGCTTGCAAAAACATATAAAACGCT
>CAWWDY010000688.1:0-81806 GCA_963942605.1 Poecilus cupreus | reverse complement strand
CATTTCTCATAAATCGCCGTTTCACATGTAAGAAACATGAATTTGTCAGTTTGAATAGTTCAAAACAGCGTTTTTCTATGTTTTTGCAAGTTTAAAACAGCAATTTTATCGTCATTTCTCATAAATCGCCGTTTCACACGAAAGAAACATGAATTTGTCAGTTTGAATAGTTCAAAACAGCGTTTTTCTATGTTTTTGCAAGTTTAAAATAGCAATTTTATAGTAATTTCTCATAAATCGTTGTTTCGCACGGAAGAAACACGAATTTGTCAGTTTGAATAGTTGAAAACATCGTTTTTCAAGGTTTTTGCAAGTTTAAAACAGCAATTTTAACGGGATTTCACAAAAATCCACCGTTTCCAACGTAAGAAACATGAATTTGTCAGTTTGAATAGTTCAAAACAGCGTTTTTCTATGTTTTTGCAAGTTTAAAACAGCAATTTTATTGTCATTTCTCATAAATCGCCGTTTCACACGAAAGAAACATGAATTTGTCAGTTTGAATAGTTCAAAACAGCGTTTTTCTATGTTTTTGCAAGTTTAAAACAGCAATTTTATAGTAATTTCTCATAAATCGCCGTTTCGCACGGAAGAAACATGAATTTGTCAGTTTGAGTAGTTCAAAACAGCGTTTTTCTATGTTTTTGCAAGTTTAAAACAGCTATTTTATCGTCATTTCTCATAAATCGCCGTTTCACACGAAAGAAACATGAATTTGTCAGTTTGAATAGTTCAAAACAGCGTTTTTCTATGTTTTTGCAAGTTTAAAACAGCAATTTTATCGTAATTTCTCATAAATCGTCGTTTCGCACAGAAGAAACATGATTTTGTCAGTCTGAATAGTTGAAAACAGCGTTTTTCAATGTTTTTGCAAGTTTAAAACAGCAATTTTATCGTGATTTCACTAAAATCCACCGTTTGGAACGTAAGAAACATGAATTTATCAGTTTGAATAGTTCAAAACAGCGTTTTTCAATGTTTTGCAAGTTTAAAACAGCAATTTTATAGTAATTTCTCATAAATCGCCGTTTCGCACGAAAGAAACATGAATTTGTCAGTTTGAATAGTTCAAAACAGCGTTTTTTCTATGTTTTCGCAAGTTTAAAACAGCAATTTTATCGTCATTTCTCATAAATCGCCGTTTCGCACGCAAGAAACATGAATTTTTCAGTTTGAGTAGTTCAAAACAGCGTTTTTCTATGTTTTTGCAAGTTTAAAACAGCAATTTTATCGTAATTTCTCATAAATCGCCGTTTCGCACGGATGAAACATGAATTTGTCAGTTTGAATAGTTGAAAACAGCGTTTTTCAATGTTTTTGCAAGTTTAAAACAGCAATTTTATCGTGATTTCACAAAAATCCACCGTTTGGAACGTAAGAAACATGAATTTATTAGTTTGAATAGTTGAAAACAGCGTTTTTCTATGTTTTTGCAAGTTTAAAACAGCAATTTTATCGTCATTTCTCATAAATCGCCGTTTCGCACGAAAGAAACATGAATTTGTCAGTTTGAATAGTTCAAAACAGCGTTTTTCTATGTTTTTGCAAGTTTAAAACAGCAATTTTATCGTCATTTCTCATAAATCGCCGTTTCACACGTAAGAAACATGAATTTGTCAGTTTGAATAATTCAAAACAGCGTTTTTCTATGTTTTTGCAAGTTTAAAACAGCAATTTTTTCGTCATTTCTCATAAATCGCCGTTTCACACGAAAGAAACATGAATTTATCAGTTTGAATAGTTCAAAACAGCGTTTTTCTATGTTTTTGCAAGTTTATAACAGCAATTTTATAGTAATTTCTCATAAATCGCCGTTTCGCACGGAAGAAACATGAATTTGTCAGTTTGAGTAGTTCAAAACAGCGTTTTTCTATGTTTTTGCAAGTTTAAAACAGCAATTTTATCGTCATTTCTCATAAATCGCCGTTTCACACGAAAGAAACATGAATTTGTCAGTTTGAATAGTTCAAAACAGCGTTTTTCTATGTTTTTGCAAGTTTAAAACAGCAATTTTATCGTAATTTCTCATAAATCGCCGTTTCGCACGGAAGAAACATGAATTTGTCAGTTTGAATAGTTGAAAACAGCGTTTTTCAATGTTTTTGCAAGTTTATAACAGCAATTTTATCGTGATTTCACAAAAATCCACCGTTTCCAACGTAAGAAACATGAATTTATCAGTTTGAGTAGTTGAAAACAACGTTTTTCTATGTTTTTGCAAGTTTAAAACAGCAATTTTATCGTAATTTCTCATAAATCGCCGTTTCGCACGGAAGAAACATGAATTTGTCAGTTTGAATAGTTCAAAACAGCGTTTTTCTATGTTTTTGCAAGTTTATAACAGCAATTTTATAGTAATTTCTCATAAATCGCCGTTTCGCACGCAAGAAACATGAATTTTTCAGTTTGAGTAGTTCAAAACAGCGTTTTTCTATGTTTTTGCAAGTTTAAAACAGCAATTTTATCGTAATTTCTCATAAATCGCCGTTTCGCACGGATGAAACATGAATTTGTCAGTTTGAATAGTTGAAAACAGCGTTTTTCAATGTTTTTGCAAGTTTAAAACAGCAATTTTATCGTGATTTCACAAAAATCCACCGTTTGGAACGTAAGAAACATGAATTTATTAGTTTGAATAGTTGAAAACAGCGTTTTTCTATGTTTTTGCAAGTTTAAAACAGCAATTTTATCGTCATTTCTCATAAATCGCCGTTTCGCACGAAAGAAACATGAATTTGTCAGTTTGAATAGTTCAAAACAGCGTTTTTCTATGTTTTTGCAAGTTTAAAACAGCAATTTTATCGTCATTTCTCATAAATCGCCGTTTCACACGTAAGAAACATGAATTTGTCAGTTTGAATAATTCAAAACAGCGTTTTTCTATGTTTTTGCAAGTTTAAAACAGCAATTTTTTCGTCATTTCTCATAAATCGCCGTTTCACACGAAAGAAACATGAATTTGTCAGTTTGAATAGTTCAAAACAGCGTTTTTCTATGTTTTTGCAAGTTTATAACAGCAATTTTATAGTAATTTCTCATAAATCGCCGTTTCGCACGGAAGAAACATGAATTTGTCAGTTTGAGTAGTTCAAAACAGCGTTTTTCTATGTTTTTGCAAGTTTAAAACAGCAATTTTATCGTAATTTCTCATAAATCGCCGTTTCGCACGGAAGAAACATGAATTTGTCAGTTTGAATAGTTGAAAACAGCGTTTTTCAATGTTTTTGCAAGTTTAAAACAGCAATTTTATCGTGATTTCACAAAAATCCACCGTTTCCAACGTAAGAAACATGAATTTATCAGTTTGAGTAGTTGAAAACAACGTTTTTCTATGTTTTTGCAAGTTTAAAACAGCAATTTTATCGTCATTTCTCATAAATCGCCGTTTCACACGAAAGAAACATGAATTTGTCAGTTTGAATAGTTCAAAACAGCGTTTTTCTATGTTTTTGCAAGTTTAAAACAGCAATTTTATCGTAATTTCTCATAAATCGCCGTTTCGCACGGAAGAAACATGAATTTGTCAGTTTGAATAGTTGAAAACAGCGTTTTTCAATGTTTTTGCAAGTTTAAAACAGCAATTTTATCGTGATTTCACAAAAATCCACCGTTTGGAACGTAAGAAACATGAATTTATCAGTTTGAATAGTTGAAAACAGCGTTTTTCTATGTTTTTGCAAGTTTAAAACAGCAATTTTATCGTCATTTCTCATAAATTGCCGTTTCGCACGTAAGTAACATGAATTTGTTAGTTTGAATAGTTCAAAACAGCGTTTTTCTATGTTTTTGCAAGTTTAAAACAGCAATTTTATCGTCATTTCTCATAAATCGCCGTTTCACATGTAAGAAACATGAATTTGTCAGTTTGAATAGTTCAAAACAGCGTTTTTCTATGTTTTTGCAAGTTTAAAACAGCAATTTTATCGTCATTTCTCATAAATCGCCGTTTCACACGAAAGAAACATGAATTTGTCAGTTTGAATAGTTCAAAACAGCGTTTTTCTATGTTTTTGCAAGTTTAAAATAGCAATTTTATAGTAATTTCTCATAAATCGTTGTTTCGCACGGAAGAAACACGAATTTGTCAGTTTGAATAGTTGAAAACATCGTTTTTCAAGGTTTTTGCAAGTTTAAAACAGCAATTTTAACGGGATTTCACAAAAATCCACCGTTTCCAACGTAAGAAACATGAATTTGTCAGTTTGAATAGTTCAAAACAGCGTTTTTCTATGTTTTTGCAAGTTTAAAACAGCAATTTTATTGTCATTTCTCATAAATCGCCGTTTCACACGAAAGAAACATGAATTTGTCAGTTTGAATAGTTCAAAACAGCGTTTTTCTATGTTTTTGCAAGTTTAAAACAGCAATTTTATAGTAATTTCTCATAAATCGCCGTTTCGCACGGAAGAAACATGAATTTGTCAGTTTGAGTAGTTCAAAACAGCGTTTTTCTATGTTTTTGCAAGTTTAAAACAGCAATTTTATCGTCATTTCTCATAAATCGCCGTTTCACATGTAAGAAACATGAATTTGTCAGTTTGAATAGTTCAAAACAGCGTTTTTCTATGTTTTTGCAAGTTTAAAACAGCAATTTTATCGTCATTTCTCATAAATCGCCGTTTCACACGAAAGAAACATGAATTTGTCAGTTTGAATAGTTCAAAACAGCGTTTTTCTATGTTTTTGCAAGTTTAAAATAGCAATTTTATAGTAATTTCTCATAAATCGTTGTTTCGCACGGAAGAAACACGAATTTGTCAGTTTGAATAGTTGAAAACATCGTTTTTCAAGGTTTTTGCAAGTTTAAAACAGCAATTTTAACGGGATTTCACAAAAATCCACCGTTTCCAACGTAAGAAACATGAATTTGTCAGTTTGAATAGTTCAAAACAGCGTTTTTCTATGTTTTTGCAAGTTTAAAACAGCAATTTTATTGTCATTTCTCATAAATCGCCGTTTCACACGAAAGAAACATGAATTTGTCAGTTTGAATAGTTCAAAACAGCGTTTTTCTATGTTTTTGCAAGTTTAAAACAGCAATTTTATAGTAATTTCTCATAAATCGCCGTTTCGCACGGAAGAAACATGAATTTGTCAGTTTGAGTAGTTCAAAACAGCGTTTTTCTATGTTTTTGCAAGTTTAAAACAGCTATTTTATCGTCATTTCTCATAAATCGCCGTTTCACACGAAAGAAACATGAATTTGTCAGTTTGAATAGTTCAAAACAGCGTTTTTCTATGTTTTTGCAAGTTTAAAACAGCAATTTTATCGTAATTTCTCATAAATCGTCGTTTCGCACAGAAGAAACATGATTTTGTCAGTCTGAATAGTTGAAAACAGCGTTTTTCAATGTTTTTGCAAGTTTAAAACAGCAATTTTATCGTGATTTCACTAAAATCCACCGTTTGGAACGTAAGAAACATGAATTTATCAGTTTGAATAGTTCAAAACAGCGTTTTTCAATGTTTTTGCAAGTTTAAAACAGCAATTTTATAGTAATTTCTCATAAATCGCCGTTTCGCACGAAAGAAACATGAATTTGTCAGTTTGAATAGTTCAAAACAGCGTTTTTCTATGTTTTCGCAAGTTTAAAACAGCAATTTTATCGTCATTTCTCATAAATCGCCGTTTCGCACGCAAGAAACATGAATTTTTCAGTTTGAGTAGTTCAAAACAGCGTTTTTCTATGTTTTTGCAAGTTTAAAACAGCAATTTTATCGTAATTTCTCATAAATCGCCGTTTCGCACGGATGAAACATGAATTTGTCAGTTTGAATAGTTGAAAACAGCGTTTTTCAATGTTTTTGCAAGTTTAAAACAGCAATTTTATCGTGATTTCACAAAAATCCACCGTTTGGAACGTAAGAAACATGAATTTATTAGTTTGAATAGTTGAAAACAGCGTTTTTCTATGTTTTTGCAAGTTTAAAACAGCAATTTTATCGTCATTTCTCATAAATCGCCGTTTCGCACGAAAGAAACATGAATTTGTCAGTTTGAATAGTTCAAAACAGCGTTTTTCTATGTTTTTGCAAGTTTAAAACAGCAATTTTATCGTCATTTCTCATAAATCGCCGTTTCACACGTAAGAAACATGAATTTGTCAGTTTGAATAATTCAAAACAGCGTTTTTCTATGTTTTTGCAAGTTTAAAACAGCAATTTTTTCGTCATTTCTCATAAATCGCCGTTTCACACGAAAGAAACATGAATTTATCAGTTTGAATAGTTCAAAACAGCGTTTTTCTATGTTTTTGCAAGTTTATAACAGCAATTTTATAGTAATTTCTCATAAATCGCCGTTTCGCACGGAAGAAACATGAATTTGTCAGTTTGAGTAGTTCAAAACAGCGTTTTTCTATGTTTTTGCAAGTTTAAAACAGCAATTTTATCGTCATTTCTCATAAATCGCCGTTTCACACGAAAGAAACATGAATTTGTCAGTTTGAATAGTTCAAAACAGCGTTTTTCTATGTTTTTGCAAGTTTAAAACAGCAATTTTATCGTAATTTCTCATAAATCGCCGTTTCGCACGGAAGAAACATGAATTTGTCAGTTTGAATAGTTGAAAACAGCGTTTTTCAATGTTTTTGCAAGTTTATAACAGCAATTTTATCGTGATTTCACAAAAATCCACCGTTTCCAACGTAAGAAACATGAATTTATCAGTTTGAGTAGTTGAAAACAACGTTTTTCTATGTTTTTGCAAGTTTAAAACAGCAATTTTATCGTAATTTCTCATAAATCGCCGTTTCGCACGGAAGAAACATGAATTTGTCAGTTTGAATAGTTCAAAACAGCGTTTTTCTATGTTTTTGCAAGTTTATAACAGCAATTTTATAGTAATTTCTCATAAATCGCCGTTTCGCACGCAAGAAACATGAATTTTTCAGTTTGAGTAGTTCAAAACAGCGTTTTTCTATGTTTTTGCAAGTTTAAAACAGCAATTTTATCGTAATTTCTCATAAATCGCCGTTTCGCACGGATGAAACATGAATTTGTCAGTTTGAATAGTTGAAAACAGCGTTTTTCAATGTTTTTGCAAGTTTAAAACAGCAATTTTATCGTGATTTCACAAAAATCCACCGTTTGGAACGTAAGAAACATGAATTTATTAGTTTGAATAGTTGAAAACAGCGTTTTTCTATGTTTTTGCAAGTTTAAAACAGCAATTTTATCGTCATTTCTCATAAATCGCCGTTTCGCACGAAAGAAACATGAATTTGTCAGTTTGAATAGTTCAAAACAGCGTTTTTCTATGTTTTTGCAAGTTTAAAACAGCAATTTTATCGTCATTTCTCATAAATCGCCGTTTCACACGTAAGAAACATGAATTTGTCAGTTTGAATAATTCAAAACAGCGTTTTTCTATGTTTTTGCAAGTTTAAAACAGCAATTTTTTCGTCATTTCTCAAAAATCGCCGTTTCACACGAAAGAAACATGAATTTGTCAGTTTGAATAGTTCAAAACAGCGTTTTTCTATGTTTTTGCAAGTTTATAACAGCAATTTTATAGTAATTTCTCATAAATCGCCGTTTCGCACGGAAGAAACATGAATTTGTCAGTTTGAGTAGTTCAAAACAGCGTTTTTCTATGTTTTTGCAAGTTTAAAACAGCAATTTTATCGTCATTTCTCATAAATCGCCGTTTCACACGAAAGAAACATGAATTTGTCAGTTTGAATAGTTCAAAACAGCGTTTTTCTATGTTTTTGCAAGTTTAAAACAGCAATTTTATCGTAATTTCTCATAAATCGCCGTTTCGCACGGAAGAAACATGAATTTGTCAGTTTGAATAGTTGAAAACAGCGTTTTTCAATGTTTTTGCAAGTTTATAACAGCAATTTTATCGTGATTTCACAAAAATCCACCGTTTCCAACGTAAGAAACATGAATTTATCAGTTTGAGTAGTTGAAAACAACGTTTTTCTATGTTTTTGCAAGTTTAAAACAGCAATTTTATCGTAATTTCTCATAAATCGCCGTTTCGCACGGAAGAAACATGAATTTGTCAGTTTGAATAGTTCAAAACAGCGTTTTTCTATGTTTTTGCAAGTTTATAACAGCAATTTTATAGTAATTTCTCATAAATCGCCGTTTCGCACGGAAGAAACATGAATTTGTCAGTTTGAGTAGTTCAAAACAGCGTTTTTCTATGTTTTTGCAAGTTAAAAACAGCAATTTTATCGTCATTTCTCATAAATCGTCGTTTCACACGAAAGAAACATGAATTTGTCAGTTTGAATAGTTCAAAACAGCGTTTTTCTATGTTTTTGCAAGTTTAAAACAGCAATTTTATCGTGATTTCACAAAAATCCACCGTTTCGAACGTAAGAAACATGAATTTATCAGTTTGAATAGTTAAATATTTATTTATTTATATTTATTTGAATAGTTGAAAACAGCGTTTTTCTATGTTTTTGCAAGTTTAAAACAGCAATTTTATCGTCATTTCTCATAAATCGCCGTTTCGCACGAAAGAAACATGAATTTGTCAGTTTGAATAGTTCAAAACAGCGTTTTTCTATGTTTTTGCAAGTTTAAAACAGCAATTTTATCGTCATTTCTCATAAATCGCCGTTTCACACGTAAGAAACATGAATTTGTCAGTTTGAATAGTTCAAAACAGCGTTTTTCTATGTTTTTGCAAGTTTATAACAGCAATTTTATAGTAATTTCTCATAAATCGCCGTTTCGCACGGAAGAAACATGAATTTGTCAGTTTGAGTAGTTCAAAACAGCGTTTTTCTATGTTTTTGCAAGTTAAAAACAGCAATTTTATCGTCATTTCTCATAAATCGTCGTTTCACACGAAAGAAACATGAATTTGTCAGTTTGAATAGTTCAAAACAGCGTTTTTCTATGTTTTTGCAAGTTTAAAACAGCAATTTTATCGTGATTTCACAAAAATCCACCGTTTCGAACGTAAGAAACATGAATTTATCAGTTTGAATAGTTAAATATTTATTTATTTATATTTATTTGAATAGTTGAAAACAGCGTTTTTCTATGTTTTTGCAAGTTTAAAACAGCAATTTTATCGTCATTTCTCATAAATCGCCGTTTCGCACGAAAGAAACATGAATTTGTCAGTTTGAATAGTTCAAAACAGCGTTTTTCTATGTTTTTGCAAGTTTAAAACAGCAATTTTATCGTCATTTCTCATAAATCGCCGTTTCACACGTAAGAAACATGAATTTGTCAGTTTGAATAGTTCAAAACAGCGTTTTTCTATGTTTTTGCAAGTTTATAACAGCAATTTTATAGTAATTTCTCATAAATCGCCGTTTCGCACGGAAGAAACATGAATTTGTCAGTTTGAGTAGTTCAAAACAGCGTTTTTCTATGTTTCTGCAAGTTTAAAACAGCAATTTTATCGTCATTTCTCATAAATCGCCGTTTCACACGAAAGAAACATGAATTTGTCAGTTTGAATAGTTCAAAACAGCGTGTTTCTATGTTTTTGCAAGTTTAAAACAGCAATTTTATCGTAATTTCTCATATATCGCCGTTTCGCACGGAAGAAACATGAATTTGTCAGTTTGAATAGTTGAAAACAGCGTTTTTCAATGTTTTTGCAAGTTTAAAACAGCAATTTTATCGTGATTTCACAAAAATCCACCGTTTGGAACGTAAGAAACATGAATTTATCAGTTTGAATAGTTGAAAACAGCGTTTTTCTATGTTTTTGCAAGTTTAAAACAGCAATTTTATCGTCATTTCTCATAAATCGCCGTTTCGCACGAAAGAAACATGAATTTGTCAGTTTGAATAGTTCAAAACAGCGTTTTTCTATGTTTTTGCAAGTTTAAAACAGCAATTTTATCGTAATTTCTCATAAATCGCCGTTTCGCACGGAAGAAACATGAATTTGTCAGTTTGAATAGTTGAAAACAGCGTTTTTTAATGTTTTTGCAAGTTTAAAACAGCAATTTTATCGTGATTTCACAAAAATTAACCGTTTGGAACGTAAGAAACATGAATTTATCAGTTTGAATAGTTGAAAACAGCGTTTTTCTATGTTTTTGCTAGTTTAAAACAGCAATTTTATCGTCATTTCTCATAAATCGCCGTTTCGCACGAAAGAAACATGAATTTGTCAGTTTGAATAGTTCAAAACAGCGTTTTTCTATGTTTTTGCAAGTTTAAAACAGCAATTTTATCGTCATTTCTCATAAATCGCCGTTTCACACGTAAGAAACATGAATTTGTCAGTTTGAATAGTTCAAAACAGCGTTTTTCTATGTTTTTGCAAGTTTAAAACAGCAATTTTATCGTGATTTCACAAAAATCCACCGTTTCGAACGTAAGAAACATGAATTTATCAGTTTGAATAGTTGAAAACAGCGTTTTTCTATGTTTTTGCAAGTTTAAAACAGCAATTTTATCGTCATTTCTCATAAATCGCCGTTTCGCACGAAAGAAACATGAATTTGTCAGTTTGAATAGTTCAAAACAGCGTTTTTCTATGTTTTTGCAAGTTTAAAACAGCAATTTTATCGTAATTTCTCATAAATCGCCGTTTCGCACGGAAGAAACATGAATTTGTCAGTTTGAATAGTTGAAAACAGCGTTTTTTAATGTTTTTGCAAGTTTAAAACAGCAATTTTATCGTGATTTCACAAAAATTAACCGTTTGGAACGTAAGAAACATGAATTTATCAGTTTGAATAGTTGAAAACAGCGTTTTTCTATGTTTTTGCTAGTTTAAAACAGCAATTTTATCGTCATTTCTCATAAATCGCCGTTTCGCACGAAAGAAACATGAATTTGTCAGTTTGAATAGTTCAAAACAGCGTTTTTCTATGTTTTTGCAAGTTTAAAACAGCAATTTTATCGTCATTTCTCATAAATCGCCGTTTCACACGTAAGAAACATGAATTTGTCAGTTTGAATAGTTCAAAACAGCGTTTTTCTATGTTTTTGCAAGTTTAAAACAGCAATTTTATCGTGATTTCACAAAAATCCACCGTTTCGAACGTAAGAAACATGAATTTATCAGTTTGAATAGTTGAAAACAGCGTTTTTCTATGTTTTTGCAAGTTTAAAACAGCAATTTTATCGTCATTTCTCATAAATCGCCGTTTCGCACGAAAGAAACATGAATTTGTCAGTTTGAATAGTTCAAAACAGCGTTTTTCTATGTTTTTGCAAGTTTAAAACAGCAATTTTATCGTCATTTCTTATAAATCGCCGTTTCACACGAAAGAAACATGAATTTGTCAGTTTGAATAGTTCAAAACAGCGTTTTTCTATGTTTTTGCAAGTTTAAAACAGCAATTTTATCGTCATTTATCATAAATCGCCGTTTCGCACGAAAGAAACATGAATTTGTCAGTTTGAGTGGTTCAAAACAGCGTTTTTCTATGTTTCTGCAAGTTTAAAACAGCAATTTTATCGTCATTTCTCATAAATCGCCGTTTCACACGAAAAAAACATGAATTTGTCAGTTTGAATAGTTCAAAACAGCGGTTTACTATGTTTTTGCAAGTTTAAAACAGCAATTTTATCGTAATTTCTCATATATCGCCGTTTCGCACGGAAGAAACATGAATTTGTCAGTTTGAATAGTTGAAAACAGCGTTTTTCAATGTTTTTGCAAGTTTAAAACAGCAATTTTATCGTGATTTTACAAAAATCCACCGTTTGGAACGTAAGAAACATGAATTTATCAGTTTGAATAGTTGAAAACAGCGTTTTTCTATGTTTTTGCAAATTTAAAACAGCAATTTTATCGTCATTTCTCATAAATCGCCGTTTCGCACGAAAGAAACACGAATTTGTCAGTTTGAATAGTTCAAAACAGCGTTTTTCTATGTTTTTGCAAGTTTAAAACAGCAATTTTATCGTCATTTCTCATAAATCGCCGTTTCACACGTAAGAAACATGAATTTGTCAGTTTGAATAGTTCAAAACAGCGTTTTTCTATGTTTTTGCAAGTTTAAAACAGCAATTTTATCGTCATTTCTCATAAATCGCCGTTTCACACGAAAGAAACATGAATTTGTCAGTTTGAATAGTTCAAAACAGCGTTATTCTATGTTTTTGCAAGTTTATAACAGCAATTTTATAGTAATTTCTCATAAATCGCCGTTTCGCACGGAAGAAACATGAATTTGTCAGTTTGAGTAGTTCAAAACAGCGTTTTTCTATGTTTTTGCAAGTTTAAAACAGCAATTTTATCGTCATTTCTCATAAATCGCCGTTTCACACGAAAGAAACATGAATTTGTCAGTTTGAATAGTTCAAAACAGCGTTTTTCTATGTTTTTGCAAGTTTATAACAGCAATTTTATAGTAATTTCTCATAAATCGCCGTTTCGCACGGAAGAAACATGAATTTGTCAGTTTGAGTAGTTCAAAACAGCGTTTTTCTATGTTTTTGCAAGTATAAAACAGCAATTTTATCGTGATTTCACAAAAATCCACCGTTTGGAACGTAAGAAACATGAATTTATCAGTTTGTATAGTTGAAAACAGCGTTTTTCTATGTTTTTGCAAATTTAAAACAGCAATTTTATCGTCATTTCTCATAAATCGCCGTTTCGCACGAAAGAAACACGAATTTGTCAGTTTGAATAGTTCAAAACAGCGTTTTTCTATGTTTTTGCAAGTTTAAAACAGCAATTTTATCGTCATTTCTCATAAATCGCCGTTTCGCACGAAAGAAACATGAATTTGTCAGTTTGAATAGTTCAAAACAGCGTTTTTCTATGTTTTTGCAAGTTTAAAACAGCAATTTTATCGTCATTTCTTATAAATCGCCGTTTCACACGAAAGAAACATGAATTTGTCAGTTTGAATAGTTCAAAACAGCGTTTTTCTATGTTTTTGCAAGTTTAAAACAGCAATTTTATCGTCATTTATCATAAATCGCCGTTTCGCACGAAAGAAACATGAATTTGTCAGTTTGAGTGGTTCAAAACAGCGTTTTTCTATGTTTCTGCAAGTTTAAAACAGCAATTTTATCGTCATTTCTCATAAATCGCCGTTTCACACGAAAAAAACATGAATTTGTCAGTTTGAATAGTTCAAAACAGCGGTTTACTATGTTTTTGCAAGTTTAAAACAGCAATTTTATCGTAATTTCTCATATATCGCCGTTTCGCACGGAAGAAACATGAATTTGTCAGTTTGAATAGTTGAAAACAGCGTTTTTCAATGTTTTTGCAAGTTTAAAACAGCAATTTTATCGTGATTTTACAAAAATCCACCGTTTGGAACGTAAGAAACATGAATTTATCAGTTTGAATAGTTGAAAACAGCGTTTTTCTATGTTTTTGCAAATTTAAAACAGCAATTTTATCGTCATTTCTCATAAATCGCCGTTTCGCACGAAAGAAACACGAATTTGTCAGTTTGAATAGTTCAAAACAGCGTTTTTCTATGTTTTTGCAAGTTTAAAACAGCAATTTTATCGTCATTTCTCATAAATCGCCGTTTCACACGTAAGAAACATGAATTTGTCAGTTTGAATAGTTCAAAACAGCGTTTTTCTATGTTTTTGCAAGTTTAAAACAGCAATTTTATCGTCATTTCTCATAAATCGCCGTTTCACACGAAAGAAACATGAATTTGTCAGTTTGAATAGTTCAAAACAGCGTTATTCTATGTTTTTGCAAGTTTATAACAGCAATTTTATAGTAATTTCTCATAAATCGCCGTTTCGCACGGAAGAAACATGAATTTGTCAGTTTGAGTAGTTCAAAACAGCGTTTTTCTATGTTTTTGCAAGTTTAAAACAGCAATTTTATCGTCATTTCTCATAAATCGCCGTTTCACACGAAAGAAACATGAATTTGTCAGTTTGAATAGTTCAAAACAGCGTTTTTCTATGTTTTTGCAAGTTTATAACAGCAATTTTATAGTAATTTCTCATAAATCGCCGTTTCGCACGGAAGAAACATGAATTTGTCAGTTTGAGTAGTTCAAAACAGCGTTTTTCTATGTTTTTGCAAGTTTAAAACAGCATTTTATCGTGATTTCACAAAAATCCACCGTTTGGAACGTAAGAAACATGAATTTATCAGTTTGAATAGTTGAAAACAGCGTTTTTCTATGTTTTTGCAAATTTAAAACAGCAATTTTATCGTCATTTCTCATAAATCGCCGTTTCGCACGAAAGAAACACGAATTTGTCAGTTTGTATAGTTCAAAACAGCGTTTTTCTATGTTTTTGCAAGTTTAAAACAGCAATTTTATCGTCATTTCTCATAAATCGCCGTTTCACACGTAAGAAACATGAATTTGTCAGTTTGAATAGTTCAAAACAGCGTTTTTCTATGTTTTTGCAAGTTTAAAACAGCAATTTTATCGTCATTTCTCATAAATCGCCGTTTCACACGAAAGAAACATGAATTTGTCAGTTTGAATAGTTCAAAACAGCGTTTTTCTATGTTTTTGCAAGTTTATAACAGCAATTTTATAGTAATTTCTCATAAATCGCCGTTTCGCACGGAAGAAACATGAATTTGTCAGTTTGAGTAGTTCAAAACAGCGTTTTTCTATGTTTTTGCAAGTTTAAAACAGCAATTTTATCGTCATTTCTCATAAATCGCCGTTTCACACGAAAGAAACATGAATTTGTCAGTTTGAATAGTTCAAAACAGCGTTTTTCTATGTTTTTGCAAGTTTATAACAGCAATTTTATAGTAATTTCTCATAAATCGCCGTTTCGCACGGAAGAAACATGAATTTGTCAGTTTGAGTAGTTCAAAACAGCGTTTTTCTATGTTTTTGCAAGTTTAAAACAGCAATTTTATCGTCATTTATCATAAATCGCCGTTTCGCACGAAAGAAATATTAATTTGTCAGTTTGAGTAGTTCAAAACAGCGTTTTTCTATGTTTTTGCAAGTTAAAAACAGCAATTTTATCGTCATTTCTCATAAATCGCCGTTTCACACGAAAGAAACATGAATTTGTCAGTTTGAATAGTTCAAAACAGCGTTTTTCTATGTTTTTGCAAGTTTAAAACAGCAATTTTATCGTAATTTCTCATAAATCGCCGTTTCGCACGGAAGAAACATGAATTTGTCAGTTTGAATAGTTGAAAACAGCGTTTTTCAATGTTTTTGCAAGTTTAAAACAGCAATTTTATCGTGATTTCACAAAAATCCACCGTTTGGAACGTAAGAAACATGAATTTATCAGTTTGAATAGTTGAAAACAGCGTTTTTCTATGTTTTTGCAAGTTTAAAACAGCAATTTTATCGTCATTTCTCATAATTCGTTGTTTCGCACGAAAGAAACATGAATTTGTCAGTTTGAATAGTTCAAAACAGCGTTTTTCTATGTTTTTGCAAGTTTAAAACAGCAATTTTATCGTAATTTCTCATAAATCGCCGTTTCGCACGGAAGAAACATGAATTTGTCAGTTTGAATAGTTGAAAACAGCGTTTTTCAATGTTTTTGCAAGTTTAAAACAGCAATTTTATCGTGATTTCACAAAAATCCACCGTTTGGAACGTAAGAAACATGAATTTATCAGTTTGAATAGTTGAAAACAGCGTTTTTCTTTGTTTTTGCTAGTTTAAAACAGCAATTTTATCGTCATTTCTCATAAATCGCCGTTTCGCACTAAAGAAACATGAATTTGTCAGTTTGAATAGTTCAAAACAGCGTTTTTCTATGTTTTTGCAAGTTTAAAACAGCAATTTAATCGTAATTTCTCATATATCGCCGTTTCGCACGGAAGAAACATGAATTTGTCAGTTTGAATAGTTGAAAACAGCGTTTTTCAATGTTTTTGCAAGTTTAAAACAGCAATTTTATCGTGATTTCACAAAAATCCACCGTTTGGAACGTAAGAAACATGAATTTATCAGTTTGAATAGTTGAAAACAGCGTTTTTCTATGTTTTTGCAAATTTAAAACAGCAATTTTATCGTCATTTCTCATAAATCGCCGTTTCGTACGAAAGAAACACGAATTTGTCAGTTTGAATAGTTCAAAACAGCGTTTTTCTATAATTTTGCAAGTTTAAAACAGCAATTTTATCGTCATTTCTCATAAATCGCCGTTTCACACGTAAGAAACATGAATTTGTCAGTTTGAATAGTTCAAAACAGCGTTTTTCTATGTTTTTGCAAGTTTAAAACAGCAATTTTATCGTCATTTCTCATAAATCGCCGTTTCACACGAAAGAAACATGAATTTGTCAGTTTGAATAGTTCAAAACAGCGTTTTTCTATGTTTTTGCAAGTTTATAACAGCAATTTTATAGTAATTTCTCATAAATCGCCGTTTCGCACGGAAGAAACATGAATTTGTCAGTTTGAGTAGTTCAAAACAGCGTTTTTCTATGTTTTTGCAAGTTTAAAACAGCAATTTTATCGTCATTTCTCATAAATCGCCGTTTCACACGAAAGAAACATGAATTTGTCAGTTTGAATAGTTCAAAACAGCGTTTTTCTATGTTTTTGCAAGTTTATAACAGCAATTTTATAGTAATTTCTCATAAATCGCCGTTTCGCACGGAAGAAACATGAATTTGTCAGTTTGAGTAGTTCAAAACAGCGTTTTTCTATGTTTTTGCAAGTTTAAAACAGCAATTTTATCGTCATTTATCATAAATCGCCGTTTCGCACGAAAGAAATATTAATTTGTCAGTTTGAGTAGTTCAAAACAGCGTTTTTCTATGTTTTTGCAAGTTAAAAACAGCAATTTTATCGTCATTTCTCATAAATTGCCGTTTCACACGAAAGAAACATGAATTTGTCAGTTTGAATAGTTCAAAACAGCGTTTTTCTATGTTTTTGCAAGTTTAAAACAGCAATTTTATCGTAATTTCTCATAAATCGCCGTTTCGCACGGAAGAAACATGAATTTGTCAGTTTGAATAGTTGAAAACAGCGTTTTTCAATGTTTTTGCAAGTTTAAAACAGCAATTTTATCGTGATTTCACAAAAATCCACCGTTTGGAACGTAAGAAACATGAATTTATCAGTTTGAATAGTTGAAAACAGCGTTTTTCTATGTTTTTGCAAGTTTAAAACAGCAATTTTATCGTCATTTCTCATAATTCGCCGTTTCGCACGAAAGAAACATGAATTTGTCAGTTTGAATAGTTCAAAACAGCGTTTTTCTATGTTTTTGCAAGTTTAAAACAGCAATTTTATCGTAATTTCTCATAAATCGCCGTTTCGCACGGAAGAAACATGAATTTGTCAGTTTGAATAGTTGAAAACAGCGTTTTTCAATGTTTTTGCAAGTTTAAAACAGCAATTTTATCGTGATTTCACAAAAATCCACCGTTTGGAACGTAAGAAATATGAATTTATCAGTTTGAATAGTTGAAAACAGCGTTTTTCTTTGTTTTTGCTAGTTTAAAACAGCAATTTTATCGTCATTTCTCATAAATCGCCGTTTCGCACGAAAGAAACATGAATTTGTCAGTTTGAATAGTTCAAAACAGCGTTTTTCTATGTTTTTGCAAGTTTAAAACAGCAATTTTATCGTAATTTCTCATATATCGCCGTTTCGCACGGAAGAAACATGAATTTGTCAGTTTGAATAGTTGAAAACAGCGTTTTTCAATGTTTTTGCAAGTTTAAAACAGCAATTTTATCGTGATTTTACAAAAATCCACCGTTTGGAACGTAAGAAACATGAATTTATCAGTTTGAATAGTTGAAAACAGCGTTTTTCTATGTTTTTGCAAATTTAAAACAGCAATTTTATCGTCATTTCTCATAAATCGCCGTTTCGCACGAAAGAAACACGAATTTGTCAGTTTGAATAGTTCAAAGCAGCGTTTTTCTATAATTTTGCAAGTTTAAAACAGCAATTTTATCGTCATTTCTCATAAATCGCCGTTTCACACGTAAGAAACATGAATTTGTCAGTTTGAATAGTTCAAAACAGCGTTTTTCTATGTTTTTGCAAGTTTAAAACAGCAATTTTATCGTCATTTCTCATAAATCGCCGTTTCACACGAAAGAAACATGAATTTGTCAGTTTGAATAGTTCAAAACAGCGTTTTTCTATGTTTTTGCAAGTTTATAACAGCAATTTTATAGTAATTTCTCATAAATCGCCGTTTCGCACGGAAGAAACATGAATTTGTCAGTTTGAGTAGTTCAAAACAGCGTTTTTCTATGTTTTTGCAAGTTTAAAACAGCAATTTTATCGTCATTTCTCATAAATCGCCGTTTCACACGAAAGAAACATGAATTTGTCAGTTTGAATAGTTCAAAACAGCGTTTTTCTATGTTTTTGCAAGTTTATAACAGCAATTTTATAGTAATTTCTCATAAATCGCCGTTTCGCACGGAAGAAACATGAATTTGTCAGTTTGAGTAGTTCAAAACAGCGTTTTTCTATATTTTTGCAAGTTTAAAACAGAAATTTTATCGTCATTTATCATAAATCGCCGTTTCGCACGAAAGAAACATGAATTTGTCAGTTTGAGTAGTTCAAAACAGCGTTTTTCTATGTTTTTGCAAGTTTAAAACAGCAATTATATCGTCATTTCTCATAAATCGCCGTTTCACACGAAAGAAACATTAATTTGTCAGTTTGAATAGTTCAAAACAGCGTTTTTCTATGTTTTTGCAAGTTTAAAACAGCAATTTTATCGTAATTTCTCATAAATCGCCGTTTCGCACGGAAGAAACATGAATTTGTCAGTTTGAATAGTTGAAAACAGCGTTTTTCAATGTTTTTGCAAGTTTAAAACAGCAATTTTATCGTGATTTCACAAAAATCCACCGTTTGGAACGTAAGAAACATGAATTTATCAGTTTGATAAGTTGAAAACAGCGTTTTTCTATGTTTTTGCAAGTTTAAAACAGCATTTTTATTGTCATTTCTCATAAATCGCCGTTTCGCACGAAAGAAACATGAATTTGTCAGTTTGAATAGTTCAAAACAGCGTTTTTCTATGTTTTTGCAAGTTTAAAACAGCAATTTTATCGTCATTTATCATAAATCGCCGTTTCGCACGAAAGAAACATGAATTTGTCAGTTTGAGTAGTTCAAAACAGCGTTTTTCTATGTTTTTGCAAGTTTAAAACAGCAATTTTATCGTCATTTCTCATAAATCGCCGTTTCACACGAAAGAAACATGAATTTGTCAGTTTGAATAGTTCAAAACAGCGTTTTTCTATGTTTTTGCAACTTTATAACAGCAATTTTATAGTAATTTCTCATAAATCGCCGTTTCGCACGGAAGAAATATGAATTTGTCAGTTTGAGTAGTTCAAAACAGCGTTTTTCTATGTTTTTGCAAGTTTAAAACAGCAATTTTATCGTCATTTCTCATAAATCGCCGTTTCACACGAAAGAAACATGAATTTGTCAGTTTGAATAGTTCAAAACAGCGTTTTTCTATGTTTTTGCAAGTTTATAACAGCAATTTTATAGTAATTTCTCATAAATCGCCGTTTCGCACGGAAGAAACATGAATTTGTCAGTTTGAGTAGTTCAAAACAGCGTTTTTCTATGTTTTTGCAAGTTTAAAACAGCAATTTTATCGTCATTTATCATAAATCGCCGTTTCGCACGAAAGAAACATGAATTTGTCAGTTTGAGTAGTTCAAAACAGCGTTTTTCTATGTTTTTGCAAGTTTAAAACAGCAATTTTATCGTCATTTCTCATAAATCGCCGTTTCACACGAAAGAAACATGAATTTGTCAGTTTGAATAGTTCAAAACAGCGTTTTTCTATGTTTTTGCAAGTTTAAAACAGCAATTTTATCGTAATTTCTCATAAATCGCCGTTTCGCACGGAAGAAACATGAATTTGTCAGTTTGAATAGTTGAAAACAGCGTTTTTCAATGTTTTTGCAAGTTTAAAACAGCAATTTTATCGTGATTTCACAAAAATCCACCGTTTGGAACGTAAGAAACATGAATTTATCAGTTTGAATAGTTGAAAACAGCGTTTTTCTATGTTTTTGCAAGTTTAAAACAGCATTTTTATTGTCATTTCTCATAAATCGCCGTTTCGCACGAAAGAAACATGAATTTGTCAGTTTGAATAGTTCAAAACAGCGTTTTTCTATGTTTTTGCAAGTTTAAAACAGCAATTTTATCGTAATTTCTTATAAATCGCCGTTTCGCACGGAAGAAACATGAATTTGTCAGTTTGAATAGTTGAAAACAGCGTTTTTCAATGTTTTTGCAAGTTTAAAACAGCAATTTTATCGTGATTTCACAAAAATCCACCGTTTGGAACGTAAGAAACATGAATTTATCAGTTTGAATAGTTGAAAACAGCGTTTTTCTATGTTTTTGCTAGTTTAAAACAGCAATTTTATCGTCATTTCTCATAAATCGCCGTTTCGCAGGAAGAAACATGAATTTGTCTGTTTGAATAGTTCAAAACAGCGTTTTTCTATGTTTTTGCAAGTTTAAAACAGCAATTTTATCGTCATTTATCATAAATCGCCGTTTCGCACGAAAGAAACATGAATTTGTCAGTTTGAGTAGTTCAAAACAGCGTTTTTCTATGTTTTTGCAAGTTTAAAACAGCAATTTTATCGTCATTTCTCATAAATCGCCGTTTCACACGAAAGAAACATGAATTTGTCAGTTTGAATAGTTCAAAACAGCGTTTTTCTATGTTTTTGCAAGTTTATAACAGCAATTTTATAGTAATTTCTCATAAATCGCCGTTTCGCACGGAAGAAATATGAATTTGTCAGTTTGAGTAGTTCAAAACAGCGTTTTTCTATGTTTTTGCAAGTTTAAAACAGCAATTTTATCGTCATTTCTCATAAATCGCCGTTTCACACGAAAGAAACATGAATTTGTCAGTTTGAATAGTTCAAAACAGCGTTTTTCTATGTTTTTGCAAGTTTATAACAGCAATTTTATAGTAATTTCTCATAAATCGCCGTTTCGCACGGAAGAAACATGAATTTGTCAGTTTGAGTAGTTCAAAACAGCGTTTTTCTATGTTTTTGCAAGTTTAAAACAGCAATTTTATCGTCATTTATCATAAATCGCCGTTTCGCACGAAAGAAACATGAATTTGTCAGTTTGAGTAGTTCAAAACAGCGTTTTTCTATGTTTTTGCAAGTTTAAAACAGCAATTTTATCGTCATTTCTCATAAATCGCCGTTTCACACGAAAGAAACATGAATTTGTCAGTTTGAATAGTTCAAAACAGCGTTTTTCTATGTTTTTGCAAGTTTAAAACAGCAATTTTATCGTAATTTCTCATAAATCGCCGTTTCGCACGGAAGAAACATGAATTTGTCAGTTTGAATAGTTGAAAACAGCGTTTTTCAATGTTTTTGCAAGTTTAAAACAGCAATTTTATCGTGATTTCACAAAAATCCACCGTTTGGAACGTAAGAAACATGAATTTATCAGTTTGAATAGTTGAAAACAGCGTTTTTCTATGTTTTTGCAAGTTTAAAACAGCATTTTTATTGTCATTTCTCATAAATCGCCGTTTCGCACGAAAGAAACATGAATTTGTCAGTTTGAATAGTTCAAAACAGCGTTTTTCTATGTTTTTGCAAGTTTAAAACAGCAATTTTATCGTAATTTCTTATAAATCGCCGTTTCGCACGGAAGAAACATGAATTTGTCAGTTTGAATAGTTGAAAACAGCGTTTTTCAATGTTTTTGCAAGTTTAAAACAGCAATTTTATCGTGATTTCACAAAAATCCACCGTTTGGAACGTAAGAAACATGAATTTATCAGTTTGAATAGTTGAAAACAGCGTTTTTCTATGTTTTTGCTAGTTTAAAACAGCAATTTTATCGTCATTTCTCATAAATCGCCGTTTCGCAGGAAGAAACATGAATTTGTCAGTTTGAATAGTTCAAAACAGCGTTTTTCTATGTTTTTGCAAGTTTAAAACAGCAATTTTATCGTCATTTATCATAAATCGCCGTTTCGCACGAAAGAAACATGAATTTGTCAGTTTGAGTAGTTCAAAACAGCGTTTTTCTATGTTTTTGCAAGTTTAAAACAGCAATTTTATCGTCATTTCTCATAAATCGCCGTTTCACACGAAAGAAACATGAATTTGTCAGTTTGAATAGTTCAAAACAGCGTTTTTCTATGTTTTTGCAAGTTTATAACAGCAATTTTATAGTAATTTCTCATAAATCGCCGTTTCGCACGGAAGAAATATGAATTTGTCAGTTTGAGTAGTTCAAAACAGCGTTTTTCTATGTTTTTGCAAGTTTAAAACAGCAATTTTATCGTCATTTCTCATAAATCGCCGTTTCACACGAAAGAAACATGAATTTGTCAGTTTGAATAGTTCAAAACAGCGTTTTTCTATGTTTTTGCAAGTTTATAACAGCAATTTTATAGTAATTTCTCATAAATCGCCGTTTCGCACGGAAGAAACATGAATTTGTCAGTTTGAGTAGTTCAAAACAACGTTTTTCTATGTTTTTGCAAGTTTAAAACAGCAATTTTATCGTCATTTATAATAAATCGCCGTTTCGCACGAAAGAAACATGAATTTGTCAGTTTGAGTAGTTCAAAACAGCGTTTTTCTATGTTTTTGCAAGTTTAAAACAGCAATTTTATCGTCATTTCTCATAAATCGCCGTTTCACACGAAAGAAACATGAATTTGTCAGTTTGAATAGTTCAAAACAGCGTTTTTCTATGTTTTTGCAAGTTTAAAACAGCAATTTTATCGTAATTTCTCATAAATCGCCGTTTCGCTCGGAAGAAACATGAATTTGTCAGTTTGAATAGTTGAAAACAGCGTTTTTCAATGTTTTTACAAGTTTAAAACAGCAATTTTATCGTGATTTCACAAAAATCCACCGTTTGGAACGTAAGAAACATGAATTTATCAGTTTGAATAGTTGAAAACAGCGTTTTTCTATGTTTTTGCAAATTTAAAACAGCAATTTTATCGTCATTTCTCATAAATCGCCGTTTCGCACGAAAGAAACACGAATTTGTCAGTTTGAATAGTTCAAAACAGCGTTTTTCTATGTTTTTGCAAGTTTAAAACAGCAATTTTATCGTCATTTATCATAAATCGCCGTTTCGCACGAAAGAAACATGAATTTGTCAGTTTGAATAGTTGAAAACAGCGTTTTTCTATGTTTTTGCAAGTTTAAAACAGCAATTTTATCGTCATTTCTCATAAATCGCCGTTTCACACGAAAGAAACATGAATTTGTCAGTTTGAATAGTTCAAAACAGCGTTTTTCTATGTTTTTTCAAGTTTAAAACAGCAATTTTATCGTCATTTCTCATAAATCGCCGTTTCACAAGAAAGAAACATGAATTTGACAGTTTGAATAGTTCAAAACAGCGTTTTTCTATGTTTTTGCAAGTTTAAAACAGCAATTTTATCGTCATTTATCATAAATCGCCGTTTCGCACGAAAGAAACATGAATTTGTCAGTTTGAGTAGTTCAAAACAGCGTTTTTCTATGTTTCTGCAAGTTTAAAACAGCAATTTTATCGTCATTTCTCATAAATCGCCGTTTCACACGAAAGAAACATGAATTTGTCAGTTTGAATAGTTCAAAACAGCGTTTTTCTATGTTTTTGCAAGTTTAAAACAGCAATTTCATCGTAATTTCTCATATATCGCCGTTTCGCACGGAAGATACATGAATTTGTCAGTTTGAATAGTTGAAAACAGCGTTTTTCAATGTTTTTGCAAGTTTAAAACAGCAATTTTATCGTGATTTCACAAAAATCCACCGTTTGGAACGTAAGAAACATGAATTTATCAGTTTGAATAGTTGAAAACAGCGTTTTTCTATGTTTTTGCAAATTTAAAACAGCAATTTTATCGTCATTTCTCATAAATCGCCGTTTCGCACGAAAGAAACACGAATTTGTCAGTTTAAATAGTTCAAATCAGCGTTTTTCTATGTTTTTGCAAGTTTAAAACAGCAATTTTATCGTCATTTCTCATAAATCGCCGTTTCACACGTAAGAAACATGAATTTGTCAGTTTGAATAGTTCAAAACAGCGTTTTTCTATGTTTTTGCAAGTTTAAAACAGCAATTTTATCGTCATTTCTCATAAATCGCCGTTTCACACGAAAGAAACATGAATTTGTCAGTTTGAATAGTTCAAAACAGCGTTTTTCTATGTTTTTGCAAGTTTAAAACAGCAATTTTATCGTAATTACTCATAAATCGCCGTTTCGCACAGAAGAAACATGATTTTGTCAGTTTAAATAGTTGAAAACAGCGTTTTTCAATGTTTTTGCAAGTTTAAAACAGCAATTTTATCGTGATTTCACTAAAATCCACCGTTTGGAACGTAAGAAACATGAATTTATCAGTTTGAATAGTTCAAAACAGCGTTTTTCAATGTTTTTGCAAGTTTAAAACAGCAATTTTATAGTAATTTCTCATAAATCGCCGTTTCGCACGGAAGAAATATGAATTTGTAAGTTTGAGTATTTCAAAACAGCGTTTTTCTATGTTTTTGCAAGTTTAAAACAGCAATTTTATCGTCATTTCTCATAAATCGCCGTTTCACACGAAAGAAACATGAATTTGTCAGTTTGAATAGTTCAAAACAGCGTTTTTCTATGTTTTTGCAAGCTTAAAACAGCAATTTTATCGTCATTTCTCATAAATCGCCGTTTCACACGAAAGAAACATGAATTTGTCAGTTTGAATAGTTCAAAACAGCGTTTTTCTATGTTTTTGCAAGTTTAAAACAGCAATTTTATCGTCATTTCTCATAAATCGCCGTTTCGCACGAAAGAAACATGAATTTGTCAGTTTGAATAGTTCAAAACAGCGTTTTTCTATGTTTTTGCAAGTTTAAAACAGCAATTTTATCGTAATTTCTCATAAATCGCCGTTTCGCACGGAAGAAACATGAATTTGTCAGTTTGAATAGTTGAAAACAGCGTTTTTCAATGTTTTTGCAAGTTTAAAAAAGCAATTTTATCGTGATTTCACAAAAATCCACCGTTTAGAACGTAAGAAATATGAATTTGTCAGTTTTAATAGTTGAAAACAGCGTTTTTCTATGTTTTTGCTAGTTTAAAACAGCAATTTTATCGTCATTTCTCATAAATCGCCGTTTCGCACGTAAGTAACATGAATTTGTTAGTTTGAATAGTTCAAAACAGCGTTTTTCTATGTTTTTGCAAGTTTAAAACAGCAATTTTATCGTCATTTCTCATAAATCGCCGTTTCACATGTAAGAAACATGAATTTGTCAGTTTGAATAGTTCAAAACAGCGTTTACCTATGTTTTTGCAAGTTTAAAACAGCAATTTTATCGTCATTTCTCATAAATCGCCGTTTCACACGAAAGAAACATGAATTTGTCAGTTTAAATAGTTCAAAACAGCGTTTTTCTATGTTTTTGCAAGTTTAAAACAGCAATTTTATCGTCATTTCTCATAAATCGCCGTTTCGCACGAAAGAAACATGAATTTGTCAGTTTGAATAGTTCAAAACAGCGTTTTTCTATGTTTTTTCAAGTTTAAAACAGCAATTTTATCGTCATTTCTCATAAATCGCCGTTTCACAAGAAAGAAACATGAATTTGTCAGTTTGAATAGTTCAAAACAGCGTTTTTCTATGTTTTTGCAAGTTTAAAACAGCAATTTTATCGTCATTTCTCATAAATCGCCGTTTCACATGTAAGAAACATGAATTTGTCAGTTTGAATAGTTCAAAACAGCGTTTACCTATGTTTTTGCAAGTTTAAAACAGCAATTTTATCGTCATTTCTCATAAATCGCCGTTTCACACGAAAGAAACATGAATTTGTCAGTTTAAATAGTTCAAAACAGCGTTTTTCTATGTTTTTGCAAGTTTAAAACAGCAATTTTATCGTCATTTCTCATAAATCGCCGTTTCGCACGAAAGAAACATGAATTTGTCAGTTTGAATAGTTCAAAACAGCGTTTTTCTATGTTTTTTCAAGTTTAAAACAGCAATTTTATCGTCATTTCTCATAAATCGCCGTTTCACAAGAAAGAAACATGAATTTGTCAGTTTGAATAGTTCAAAACAGCGTTTTTCTATGTTTTTGCAAGTTTAAAACAGCAATTTTATCGTCATTTATCATAAATCGCCGTTTCGCACGAAAGAAACATGAATTTGTCAGTTTGAGTAGTTCAAAACAGCGTTTTTCTATGTTTCTGCAAGTTTAAAACAGCAATTTTATCGTCATTTCTCATAAATCGCCGTTTCACACGAAAGAAACATGAATTTGTCAGTTTGAATAGTTCAAAACAGCGTTTTTCTATGTTTTTGCAAGTTTAAAACAGCAATTTTATCGTAATTTCTCATATATCGCCGTTTCGCACGGAAGATACATGAATTTGTCAGTTTGAATAGTTGAAAACAGCGTTTTTCAATGTTTTTGCAAGTTTAAAACAGCAATTTTATCGTGATTTCACAAAAATCCACCGTTTGGAACGTAAGAAACATGAATTTATCAGTTTGAATAGTTGAAAACAGCGTTTTTCTATGTTTTTGCAAATTTAAAACAGCAATTTTATCGTCATTTCTCATAAATCGCCGTTTCGCACGAAAGAAACACGAATTTGTCAGTTTGAATAGTTCAAATCAGCGTTTTTCTATGTTTTTGCAAGTTTAAAACAGCAATTTTATCGTCATTTCTCATAAATCGCCGTTTCACACGTAAGAAACATGAATTTGTCAGTTTGAATAGTTCAAAACAGCGTTTTTCTATGTTTTTGCAAGTTTAAAACAGCAATTTTATCGTCATTTCTCATAAATCGCCGTTTCACACGAAAGAAACATGAATTTGTCAGTTTGAATAGTTCAAAACAGCGTTTTTCTATGTTTTTGCAAGTTTAAAACAGCAATTTTATCGTAATTACTCATAAATCGCCGTTTCGCACAGAAGAAACATGATTTTGTCAGTTTGAATAGTTGAAAACAGCGTTTTTCAATGTTTTTGCAAGTTTAAAACAGCAATTTTATCGTGATTTCACTAAAATCCACCGTTTGGAACGTAAGAAACATGAATTTATCAGTTTGAATATTTCAAAACAGCGTTTTTCAATGTTTTTGCAAGTTTAAAACAGCAATTTTATAGTAATTTCTCATAAATCGCCGTTTCGCACGGAAGAAATATGAATTTGTAAGTTTGAGTATTTCAAAACAGCGTTTTTCTATGTTTTTGCAAGTTTAAAACAGCAATTTTATCGTCATTTCTCATAAATCGCCGTTTCACACGAAAGAAACATGAATTTGTCAGTTTGAATAGTTCAAAACAGCGTTTTTCTATGTTTTTGCAAGCTTAAAACAGCAATTTTATCGTCATTTCTCATAAATCGCCGTTTCACACGAAAGAAACATGAATTTGTCAGTTTGAATAGTTCAAAACAGCGTTTTTCTATGTTTTTGCAAGTTTAAAACAGCAATTTTATCGTCATTTCTCATAAATCGCCGTTTCGCACGAAAGAAACATGAATTTGTCAGTTTGAATAGTTCAAAACAGCGTTTTTCTATGTTTTTGCAAGTTTAAAACAGCAATTTTATCGTAATTTCTCATAAATCGCCGTTTCGCACGGAAGAAACATGAATTTGTCAGTTTGAATAGTTGAAAACAGCGTTTTTCAATGTTTTTGCAAGTTTAAAACAGGAATTTTATCGTGATTTCACAAAAATCCACCGTTTGGAACGTAAGAAATATGAATTTGTCAGTTTTAATAGTTGAAAACAGCGTTTTTCTATGTTTTTGCTAGTTTAAAACAGCAATTTTATCGTCATTTCTCATAAATCGCCGTTTCGCACGTAAGTAACATGAATTTGTTAGTTTGAATAGTTCAAAACAGCGTTTACCTATGTTTTTGCAAGTTTAAAACAGCAATTTTATCGTCATTTCTCATAAATCGCCGTTTCACACGAAAGAAACATGAATTTGTCAGTTTGAATAGTTCAAAACTGCGTTTTTCTATGTTTTTGCAAGTTTAAGACAGCAATTTTATCGTCATTTCTCATAAATCGCCGTTTCGCACGAAAGAAACATGAATTTGTCAGTTTGAATAGTTCAAAACAGCGTTTTTCTATGTTTTTTCAAGTTTAAAACAGCAATTTTATCGTCATTTCTCATAAATCGCCGTTTCACAAGAAAGAAACATGAATTTGTCAGTTTAAATAGTTCAAAACAGCGTTTTTCTATGTTTTTGCAAGTTTAAAACAGCAATTTTATCGTCATTTATCAAAAATCGCCGTTTCGCACGAAAGAAACATGAATTTGTCAGTTTGAGTAGTTCAAAACAGCGTTTTTCTATGTTTCTGCAAGTTTAAAACAGCAATTTTATCGTCATTTCTCATAAATCGCCGTTTCACACGAAAGAAACATGAATTTGTCAGTTTGAATAGTTCAAAACAGCGTTTTTCTATGTTTTTGCAAGTTTAAAACAGCAATTTTATCGTAATTTCTCATATATCGCCGTTTCGCACGGAAGAAACATGAATTTGTCAGTTTGAATAGTTGAAAACAGCGTTTTTCAATGTTTTTGCAAGTTTAAAACAGCAATTTTATCGTGATTTCACAAAAATCCACCGTTTTGAACGTAAGAAACATGAATTTATCAGTTTGAATAGTTCAAAACAGCGTTTTTCAATGTTTTTGCAAGTTTAAAACAGCAATTTTATAGTAATTTCTCATAAATCGCCGTTTCGCACGGAAGAAACATGAATTTGTAAGTTTGAGTATTTCAAAACAGCGTTTTTCTATGTTTTTGCAAGTTTAAAACAGCAATTTTATCGTCATTTCTCATAAATCGCCGTTTCACACGAAAGAAACATGAATTTGTCAGTTTGAATAGTTCAAAACAGCGTTTTTCTATGTTTTTGCAAGCTTAAAACAGCAATTTTATCGTCATTTCTCATAAATCGCCGTTTCACACGAAAGAAACATGAATTTGTCAGTTTGAATAGTTCAAAACAGCGTTTTTCTATGTTTTTGCAAGTTTAAAACAGCAATTTTATCGTCATTTCTCATAAATCGCCGTTTCACACGAAAGAAACATGAATTTGTCAGTTTGAATAGTTCAAAACAGCGTTTTTCTATGTTTTTGCAAGTTTAAAACAGCAATTTTATCGTCATTTCTCATAAATCGCCGTTTCGCACGAAAGAAACATGAATTTGTCAGTTTGAATAGTTCAAAACAGCGTTTTTCTATGTTTTTGCAAGTTTAAAACAGCAATTTTATCGTAATTTCTCATAAATCGCCGTTTCGCACGGAAGAAACATGAATTTGTCAGTTTGAATAGTTGAAAACAGCGTTTTTCAATGTTTTTGCAAGTTTAAAACAGGAATTTTATCGTGATTTCACAAAAATCCACCGTTTGGAACGTAAGAAATATGAATTTGTCAGTTTTAATAGTTGAAAACAGCGTTTTTCTATGTTTTTGCTAGTTTAAAACAGCAATTTTATCGTCATTTCTCATAAATCGCCGTTTCGCACGTAAGTAACATGAATTTGTTAGTTTGAATAGTTCAAAACAGCGTTTACCTATGTTTTTGCAAGTTTAAAACAGCAATTTTATCGTCATTTCTCATAAATCGCCGTTTCACACGAAAGAAACATGAATTTGTCAGTTTGAATAGTTCAAAACTGCGTTTTTCTATGTTTTTGCAAGTTTAAGACAGCAATTTTATCGTCATTTCTCATAAATCGCCGTTTCGCACGAAAGAAACATGAATTTGTCAGTTTGAATAGTTCAAAACAGCGTTTTTCTATGTTTTTTCAAGTTTAAAACAGCAATTTTATCGTCATTTCTCATAAATCGCCGTTTCACAAGAAAGAAACATGAATTTGTCAGTTTAAATAGTTCAAAACAGCGTTTTTCTATGTTTTTGCAAGTTTAAAACAGCAATTTTATCGTCATTTATCAAAAATCGCCGTTTCGCACGAAAGAAACATGAATTTGTCAGTTTGAGTAGTTCAAAACAGCGTTTTTCTATGTTTCTGCAAGTTTAAAACAGCAATTTTATCGTCATTTCTCATAAATCGCCGTTTCACACGAAAGAAACATGAATTTGTCAGTTTGAATAGTTCAAAACAGCGTTTTTCTATGTTTTTGCAAGTTTAAAACAGCAATTTTATCGTAATTTCTTATATATCGCCGTTTCGCACGGAAGAAACATGAATTTGTCAGTTTGAATAGTTGAAAACAGCGTTTTTCAATGTTTTTGCAAGTTTAAAACAGCAATTTTATCGTGATTTCACAAAAATCCACCGTTTTGAACGTAAGAAACATGAATTTATCAGTTTGAATAGTTCAAAACAGCGTTTTTCAATGTTTTTGCAAGTTTAAAACAGCAATTTTATAGTAATTTCTCATAAATCGCCGTTTCGCACGGAAGAAACATGAATTTGTAAGTTTGAGTATTTCAAAACAGCGTTTTTCTATGTTTTTGCAAGTTTAAAACAGCAATTTTATCGTCATTTCTCATAAATCGCCGTTTCACACGAAAGAAACATGAATTTGTCAGTTTGAATAGTTCAAAACAGCGTTTTTCTATGTTTTTGCAAGTTTAAAACAGCAATTTTATCGTCATTTCTCATAAATCGCCGTTTCACACGAAAGAAACATGAATTTGTCAGTTTGAATAGTTCAAAACAGCGTTTTTCTATGTTTTTGCAAGTTTAAAACAGCAATTTTATAGTAATTTCTCTTAAATCGCCGTTTCGCACGGAAGAAACATGAATTTGTCAGTTTGAATAGTTAAAAACATCGTTTTTCAATGTTTTTGCAAGTTTAAAACAGCAATTTTATCGTCATTTCTCATAAATCGCCGTTTCACACGAAAGAAACATGAATTTGTCAGTTTGAATAGTTCAAAACAGCGTTTTTCTATGTTTTTGCAAGTTTAAAACAGCAATTTTATCGTAATTTCTCATAAATCGCCGTTTCGCACGGAAGAAACATGCATTTGTCAGTTTGAATAGTTGAAAACAGCGTTTTTCAATGTTTTTGCAAGTTTAAAACAGCAATTTTATCGTGATTTCACAAAAATCCACCGTTTGGAACGTAAGAAACATGAATTTATCAGTTTGAATAGTTGAAAACAGCGTTTTTCTATGTTTTTGCAAGTTTAAAACAGCAATTTTATCGTCATTTTTCATAAATCGCCGTTTCGCACGAAAGAAACATGAATTTGTCAGTTTGAATAGTTCAAAACAGCGTTTTTTCTATGTTTTTGCAAGTTTAAAACAGCAATTTTATCGTAATTTCTCATAAATCGCCGTTTCGCACGGAAGAAACATGAATTTGTCAGTTTGAATAGTTGAAAACAGCGTTTTTCAATGTTTTTGCAAGTTTAAAACAGCAATTTTATCGTGATTTCACAAAAATCCACCGTTTGGAACGTAAGAAACATGAATTTATCAGTTTGAATAGTTGAAAACAGCGTTTTTCTATGTTTTTGCAAGTTTAAAACAGCAATTTTATCGTCATTTCTCATAAATTGCCGTTTCGCACGTAAGTAACATGAATTTGTTAGTTTGAATAGTTCAAAACAGCGTTTTTCTATGTTTTTGCAAGTTTAAAACAGCAATTTTATCGTCATTTCTCATAAATCGCCGTTTCACATGTAAGAAACATGAATTTGTCAGTTTGAATAGTTCAAAACAGCGTTTTTCTATGTTTTTGCAAGTTTAAAACAGCAATATTATCGTCATTTCTCATAAATCGCCGTTTCACACGAAAGAAACATGAATTTGTCAGTTTGAATAGTTCAAAACAGCGTTTTTCTATGTTTTTGCAAGTTTAAAACAGCAATTTTATAGTAATTTCTCATAAATCGCCGTTTCGCACGGAAGAAACATGAATTTGTCAGTTTGAGTAGTTCAAAACAGCGTTTTTCTATGTTTTTGCAAGTTTAAAACAGCTATTTTATCGTCATTTCTCATAAATCGCCGTTTCACACGAAAGAAACATGAATTTGTCAGTTTGAATAGTTCAAAACAGCGTTTTTCTATGTTTTTGCAAGTTTAAAACAGCAATTTTATCGTAATTTCTCATAAATCGCCGTTTCGCACAGAAGAAACATGATTTTGTCAGTTTGAATAGTTGAAAACAGCGTTTTTCAATGTTTTTGCAAGTTTAAAACAGCAATTTTATCGTGATTTCACTAAAATCCACCGTTTGGAACGTAAGAAACATGAATTAATCAGTTTGAATAGTTCAAAACAGCGTTTTTCAATGTTTTTGCAAGTTTAAAACAGCAATTTTATAGTAATTTCTCATAAATCGCCGTTTCGCACGGAAGAAACATGAATTTGTAAGTTTGAGTATTTCAAAACAGCGTTTTTCTATGTTTTTGCAAGTTTAAAACAGCAATTTTATCGTCATTTCTCATAAATCGCCGTTTCACACGAAAGAAACATGAATTTGTTAGTTTGAATAGTTCAAAACAGCGTTTTCCTATGTTTTTGCAAGCTTAAAACAGCAATTTTATCGTCATTTTTCATAAATCGCCGTTTCACACGAAAGAAACATGAATTTGTCAGTTTGAATAGTTCAAAACAGCGTTTTTCTATGTTTTTGCAAGTTTAAAACAGCAATTTTATCGTCATTTCTCATAAATCGCCGTTTCACACGAAAGAAACATGAATTTGTCAGTTTGAATAGTTCAAAACAGCGTTTTTCTATGTTTTTGCAAGTTTCAAACAGCAATTTTATAGTAATTTCTCATTAATCGCCGTTTCGCACGGAAGAAACATGAATTTGTCAGTTTGAATAGTTAAAAACATCGTTTTTCAATGTTTTTGCAAGTTTAAAACAGCAATTTTATCGTCATTTCTCATAAATCGCCGTTTCACACGAAAGAAACATGAATTTGTCAGTTTAAATAGTTCAAAACAGCGTTTTTCTATGTTTTTGCAAGTTTAAAACAGCAATTTTATCGTCATTTCTCATAAATCGCCGTTTCACACGAAAGAAACATGAATTTGTCAGTTTGAATAGGCAAAACAGCGTTTAACCTATGTTTTTGCAAGTTTAAAACAGCAATTTTATCGTCATTTCTCATAAATCGCCGTTTCGCACGAAAGAAACATGAATTTGTCAGTTTGAATAGTTCAAAACAGCGTTTTTCTATGTTTTTGCAAGTTTAAAACAGCAATTTTATCGTCATTTCTCATAAATCGCCGTTTCACACGAAAGAAACATGAATTTGTCAGTTTGAATAGGCAAAACAGCGTTTAACCTATGTTTTTGCAAGTTTAAAACAGCAATTTTATTGTCATTTCTCATAAATCGCCGTTTCGCACGAAAGAAACATGAATTTGTCAGTTTGAATAGTTCAAAACAGCGTTTTTCTATGTTTTTGCAAGTTTAAAACAGCAATTTTATCGTCATTTCTCATAAATCGCCGTTTCGCACGAAAGAAACATGAAATTTTCAGTTTGAGTAGTTCAAAACAGCGTTTTTATATGTTTTTGCAAGTTTAAAACAGCAATTTTATCGTAATTTCTCATAAATCGCCGTTTCGCACGGATGAAACATGAATTTGTCAGTTTGAATAGTTGAAAACAGCGTTTTTCAATGTTTTTGCAAGTTTAAAACAGCAATTTTATCGTGATTTCACAAAAATCCACCGTTTGGAACGTAAGAAACATGAATTTATTAGTTTGAATAGTTGAAAACAGCGTTTTTCTATGTTTTTGCAAGTTTAAAACAGCAATTTTATCGTCATTTCTCATAAATCGCCGTTTCACACGTAAGAAACATGAATTTGTCAGTTTGAATAATTCAAAACAGCGTTTTTCTATGTTTTTGCAAGTTTAAAACAGCAATTTTTTCGTCATTTCTCATAAATCGCCGTTTCACACGAAAGAAACATGAATTTGTCAGTTTGAATAGTTCAAAACAGCGTTTTTCTATGTTTTTGCAAGTTTATAACAGCAATTTTATAGTAATTTCTCATAAATCGCCGTTTCGCACGGAAGAAACATGAATTTGTCAGTTTGAGTAGTTCAAAACAGCGTTTTTCTATGTTTTTGCAAGTTTAAAACAGCAATTTTATCGTCATTTCTCATAAATCGCCGTTTCACACGAAAGAAACATGAATTTGTCAGTTTGAATAGTTCAAAACAGCGTTTTTCTATGTTTTTGCAAGTTTAAAACAGCAATTTTATCGTAATTTCTCATAAATCGCCGTTTCGCACGGAAGAAACATGAATTTGTTAGTTTGAATAGTTGAAAACAGCGTTTTTCAATGTTTTTGCAAGTTTAAAACAGCAATTTTATCGTGATTTCACAAAAATCCACCGTTTCCAACGTAAGAAACATGAATTTATCAGTTTGAATAGTTGAAAACAACGTTTTTCTATGTTTTTGCAAGTTTAAAACAGTAATTTTATCGTAATTTCTCATAAATCGCCGTTTCGCACGGAAGAAACATGAATTTGTCAGTTTGAATAGTTCAAAACAGCGTTTTTCTATGTTTTTGCAAGTTTATAACAGCAATTTTATAGTAATTTCTCATAAATCGCCGTTTCGCACGGAAGAAACATGAATTTGTCAGTTTGAGTAGTTCAAAACAGCGTTTTTCTATGTTTTTGCAAGTTTAAAACAGCAATTTTATCGTGATTTCACAAAAATCCACCGTTTCGAACGTAAGAAACATGAATTTATCAGTTTGAATAGTTAAATATTTATTTATTTATATTTATTTGAATAGTTGAAAACAGCGTTTTTCTATGTTTTTGCAAGTTTAAAACAGCAATTTTATCGTCATTTCTCATAAATCGCTGTTTCGCACGAAAGAAACATGAATTTGTCAGTTTGAATAATTCAAAACAGCGTTTTTCTATGTTTTTGCAAGTTTAAAACAGCAATTTTATCGTCATTTCTCATAAATCGCCGTTTCACACGTAGGAAACATGAATTTGTCAGTTTGAATAGTTCAAAACAGCGTTTTTCTATGTTTTTGCAAGTTTATAACAGCAATTTTATAGTAATTTCTCATAAATCGCCGTTTCGCACGGAAGAAACATGAATTTGTCAGTTTGAGTAGTTCAAAACAGCGTTTTTCTATGTTTCTGCAAGTTTAAAACAGCAATTTTATCGTCATTTCTCATAAATCGCCGTTTCACACGAAAGAAACATGAATTTGTCAGTTTGAATAGTTCAAAACAGCGTGTTTCTATGTTTTTGCAAGTTTAAAACAGCAATTTTATCGTAATTTCTCATATAACGCCGTTTCGCACGGAAGAAACATGAATTTGTCAGTTTGAATAGTTGAAAAACAGCGTTTTTCAATGTTTTTGCAAGTTTAAAACAGCAATTTTATCGTGATTTCACAAAAATCCACCGTTTGGAACGTAAGAAACATGAATTTATCAGTTTGAATAGTTGAAAACAGCGTTTTTCTATGTTTTTGCAAGTTTAAAACAGCAATTTTATCGTCATTTCTCATAAATCGCCGTTTCGCACGAAAGAAACATGAATTTGTCAGTTTGAATAGTTCAAAACAGCGTTTTTCTATGTTTTTGCAAGTTTAAAACAGCAATTTTATCGTAATTTCTCATAAATCGCCGTTTCGCACGGGAGAAACATGAATTTGTTAGTTTGAATAGTTGAAAACAGCGTTTTTCAATGTTTTTGCAAGTTTAAAACAGCAATTTTATCGTGAATTCACAAAAATCCACCGTTTGGAACGTAAGAAACATGAATTTATCAGTTTGAATAGTTGAAAACAGCGTTTTTCTATGTTTTTGCTAGTTTAAAACAGCAATTTTATCGTCATTTCTCATAAATCGCCGATTCGCACGAAAGAAACATGAATTTGTCAGTTTGAATAGTTCAAAACAGCGTTTTTCTATGTTTTTGCAAGTTTAAAACAGCAATTTTATTGTAATTTCTCATATATCGCAGTTTCGCACGGAAGAAACATGAATTTGTCAGTTTGAATAGTTGAAAACAGCGTTTTTCAATGTTTTTGCAAGTTTAAAACAGCAATTTTATCGTGATTTCACAAAAATCCACCGTTTGGAACGTAAGAAACATGAATTTATCAGTTTGAATAGTTGAAAACAGCGTTTTTCTATGTTTTTGCAAATTTAAAACAGCAATTTTATCGTCATTTCTCATAAATCGCCGTTTCGCACGAAAGAAACACGAATTTGTCAGTTTGAATAGTTCAAAACAGCGTTTTTTCTATGTTTTTGCAAGTTTAAAACAGCAATTTTATCGTCATTTCTCATAAATCGCCGTTTCACGCGTAAGAAACATGAATTTGTCAGTTTGAATAGTTCAAAACAGCGTTTTTCTATGTTTTTGCAAGTTTAAAACAGCAATTTTATCGTCATTTCTTATAAATCGCCGTTTCACACGAAAGAAACATGAATTTGTCAGTTTGAATAGTTCAAAACAGCGTTTTTCTATGTTTTTGCAAGTTTATAACAGCAATTTTATAGTAATTTCTCATAAATCGCCGTTTCGCACGGAAGAAACATGAATTTGTCAGTTTGAGTAGTTCAAAACAGCGTTTTTCTATGTTTTTGCAAGTTTAAAACAGCAATTTTATCGTCATTTCTCATAAATCGCCGTTTCACACGAAAGAAACATGAATTTGTCAGTTTGAATAGTTCAAAACAGCGTTTTTCTATGTTTTTGCAAGTTTAAAACAGCAATTTTATCGTAATTTCTCATAAATCGCCGTTTCGCACGGAAGAAACATGAATTTGTCAGTTTGAATAGTTGAAAACAGCGTTTTTCAATGTTTTTGCAAGTTTAAAACAGCAATTTTATCGTGATTTCACAAAAATCCACCGTTTGGAACGTAAGAAACATGAATTTATCAGTTTGAATAGTTGAAAACAGCGTTTTTCTATGTTTTTGCAAGTTTAAAACAGCAATTTTATTGTCATTTCTCATAAATCGCCGTTTCGCACGAAAGAAACATGAATTTGTCAGTTTAAATAGTTCAAAACAGCGTTTTTCTATGTTTTTGCAAGTTTAAAACAGCAATTTTATCGTAATTTCTTATAAATCGACGTTTCGCACGGAAGAAACATGAATTTGTCAGTTTGAATAGTTAAAAACAGCGTTTTTCAATGTTTTTGCAAGTTTAAAACAGCAATTTTATCGTGATTTCACAAAAATCCACCGTTTGGAACGTAAGAAACATGAATTTATCAGTTTGAATAGTTGAAAACAGCGTTTTTCTATGTTTTTGCTAGTTTAAAACAGCAATTTTATCGTCATTTCTCATAAATCGCCGTTTCGCACGAAGAAACATGAATTTGTCAGTTTGAATAGTTCAAAACAGCGTTTTTCTAAGTTTTTGCAAGTTTAAAACAGCAATTTTATCGTCATTTCTCATAAATCGCCGTTTCACACGAAAGAAACATGAATTTGTCAGTTTGAATAGTTCAAAACAGCGTTTTTCTATGTTTTTGCAAGTTTAAAACAGCAATTTTATCGTCATTTATCATAAATCGCCGTTTCGCACGAAAGAAACATGAATTTGTCAGTTTGAGTAGTTCAAAACAGCGTTTTTCTATGTTTCTGCAAGTTTAAAACAGCAATTTTATCGTCATTTCTCATAAATCGCCGTTTCACACGAAAGAAACATGAATTTGTCAGTTTAAATAGTTCAAAACAGCGTTTTTCTAGGTTTTTGCAAGTTTAAAACAGCAATTTTATCGTAATTTCTCATATATCGCCGTTTCGCACGGAAGAAACATGAATTTGTCAGTTTGAATAGTTGAAAACAGCGTTTTTCAATGTTTTTGCAAGTTTAAAACAGCAATTTTATCGTGATTTCACAAAATCCACCGTTTGGAACGTAAGAAACATGAATTTATCAGTTTGAATAGTTGAAAACAGCGTTTTTCTATGTTTTTGCAAATTTAAAACAGCAATTTTATCGTCATTTCTCATAAATCGCCGTTTCGCACGAAAGGAACATGAATTTGTCAGTTTGAATAGTTCAAAACAGCGTTTTTCTATGTTTTTGCAAGTTTAAAACAGCAATTTTATCGTCATTTCTCATAAATCGCCGTTTCACACGTAAGAAACATGAATTTGTCAGTTTGAATAGTTCAAAACAGCGTTTTTCTATGTTTTTGCAAGTTTAAAACAGCAATTTTATCGTCATTTCTCATAAATCGCCGTTTCACACGAAAGAAACATGAATTTGTCAGTTTTAATAGTTCAAAACAGCGTTTTTCTATGTTTTTGCAAGTTTATAACAGAAATTTTATAGTAATTTCTCATAAATCGCCGTTTTGCACGGAAGAAATATGAATTTGTCAGTTTGAGTAGTTCAAAACAGCGTTTTTCTATGTTTTTGCAAGTTTAAAACAGCAATTTTATCGCCATTTCTCATAAATCGCCGTTTCACACGAAAGAAACATGAATTTGTCAGTTTGAATAGTTCAAAACAGCGTTTTTCTATGTTTTTGCAAGTTTATAACAGCAATTTTATAGTAATTTCTCATAAATCGCCGTTTCGCACGGAAGAAACATGAATTTGTCAGTTTGAGTAGTTCAAAACAGCGTTTTTCTATGTTTTTGCAAGTTTAAAACAGCAATTTTATCGTCATTTATAATAAATCGCCGTTTCGCACGAAAGAAACATGAATTTGTCAGTTTGAGTAGTTCAAAACAGCGTTTTTCTATGTTTTTGCAAGTTTAAAACAGGCAATTTTATCGTCATTTCTCATAAATCGCCGTTTCACACGAAAGAAACATGAATTTGTCAGTTTGAATAGTTCAAAACAGCGTTTTTCTATGTTTTTGCAAGTTTAAAACAGCAATTTTATCGTAATTTCTCATAAATCGCCGTTTCGCTCGGAAGAAACATGAATTTGTCAGTTTGAATAGTTGAAAACAGCGTTTTTCAATGTTTTTACAAGTTTAAAACAGCAATTTTATCGTGATTTCACAAAAATCCACCGTTTGGAACGTAAGAAACATGAATTTATCAGTTTGAATAGTTGAAAACAGCGTTTTTCTATGTTTTTGCAAATTTAAAACAGCAATTTTATCGTCATTTCTCATAAATCGCCGTTTCGCACGAAAGAAACACGAATTTGTCAGTTTGAATAGTTCAAAACAGCGTTTTTCTATGTTTTTGCAAGTTTAAAACAGCAATTTTATCGTCATTTCTCATAAATCGCCGTTTCACACGTAAGAAACATGAATTTGTCAGTTTGAATAGTTCAAAACAGCGTTTTTCTATGTTTTTGCAAGTTTAAAACAGCAATTTTATCGTCATTTCTCATAAATCGCCGTTTCACACGAAAGAAACATGAATTTGTCAGTTTGAATAGTTCAAAACAGCGTTTTTCTATGTTTTTGCAAGTTTATAACAGCAATTTTATAGTAATTTCTCATAAATCGCCGTTTCGCACGGAAGAAACATGAATTTGTCAGTTTGAGTAGTTCAAAACAGCGTTTTTCTATGTTTTTGCAAGTTTAAAACAGCAATTTTATCGTCATTTCTCATAAATCGCCGTTTCACACGAAAGAAACATGAATTTGTCAGTTTGAATAGTTCAAAACAGCGTTTTTCTATGTTTTTGCAAGTTTATAACAGCAATTTTATAGTAATTTCTCATAAATCGCCGTTTCGCACGGAAGAAACATGAATTTGTCAGTTTGAATAGTTGAAAACAGCGTTTTTTCAAAGTTTTTGCAAGTTTAAAACAGCAATTTTATCGTGATTTCACAAAAATCCACCGTTTGGAACGTAAGAAACATGAATTTATCAGTTTGAATAGTTGAAAACAGCGTTTTTTCTATGTTTTTGCTAGTTTAAAACAGCAATTTTATCGTCATTTCTCATAAATCGCCGTTTCGCACGAAAGAAACATGAATTTGTCAGTTTGAATAGTTCAAAACAGCGTTTTTCTATGTTTTTGCAAGTTTAAAACAGCAATTTTATAGTAATTTCTCATAAATCGCCGTTTCGCACGTAAGAAACATAAATTTGTCAGTTTGAATAGTTCAAAACAGCGTTTTTCTATGTTTTTGCAAGTTTAAAACAGCAATTTTATCGTGATTTCACAAAAATCCACCGTTTCGAACGTAAGAAACATGAATTTATCAGTTTGAATAGTTGAAAACAGCGTTTTTCTATGTTTTTGCAAGTTTAGAACAGCAATTTTATCGTCATTTCTCATAAATCGCCGTTTCGCACGAAAGAAACATGAATTTGTCAGTTTGAATAGTTCAAAACAGCGTTTTTCTATGTTTTTTCAAGTTTAAAACAGCAATTTTATCGTCATTTCTCATAAATCGCCGTTTCACAAGAAAGAAACATGAATTTGTCAGTTTGAATAGTTCAAAACAGCGTTTTTCTATGTTTTTGCAAGTTTAAAACAGCAATTTTATCGTCATTTATCATAAATCGCCGTTTCGCACAAAAGAAACATGAATTTGTCAGTTTGAGTAGTTCAAAACAGCGTTTTTCTATGTTTCTGCAAGTTTAAAACAGCAATTTTATCGTCATTTCTCATAAATCGCCGCTTCACACGAAAGAAACATGAATTTGTCAGTTTGAATAGTTCAAAACAGCGTTTTTCTATGTTTTTGCAAGTTTAAAACAGCAATTTTATCGTAATTTCTCATATATCGCCGTTTCGCACGGAAGAAACATGAATTTGTCAGTTTGAATAGTTGAAAACAGCGTTTTTCAATGTTTTTGCAAGTTTAAAACAGCAATTTTATCGAGATTTCACAAAAATCCACCGTTTGGAACGTAAGAAACATAAATTTATCAGTTTGAATAATTGAAAACAGCGTTTTTCTATGTTTTTGCAAGTTTAAAACAGCAATTTTATCGTCATTTCTCATAAATCGCCGTTTCGCACGAAAGAAACACGAATTTGTCAGTTTGAATAGTTCAAATCAGCGTTTTTCTATGTTTTTGCAAGTTTAAAACAGCAATTTTATCGTCATTTCTCATAAATCGCCGTTTCACACGTAAGAAACATGAATTTGTCAGTTTGAATAGTTCAAAAGAGCGTTTTTCTATGTTTTTGCAAGTTTAAAACAGCAATTTTATCGTCATTTCTCATAAATCGCCGTTTCACACGAAAGAAACATGAATTTGTCAGTTTAAATAGTTCAAAACAGCGTTTTTCTATGTTTTTGCAAGTTTATAACAGCAATTTTATAGTAATTTCTCATAAATCGCCGTTTCGCACGGAAGAAACATGAATTTGTCAGTTTGAGTAGTTCAAAACAGCGTTTTTCTATGTTTTTGCAAGTTTAAAACAGCAATTTTATCGTCATTTCTCATAAATCGCCGTTTCACACGAAAGAAACATGAATTTGTCAGTTTGAATAGTTCAAAACAGCGTTTTTCTATGTTTTTGCAAGTTTATAACAGCAATTTTATAGTAATTTCTCATAAATCGCCGTTTCGCACGGAAGAAACATGAATTTGTCAGTTTGAGTAGTTCAAAACAGCGTTTTTCTATGTTTTTGCAAGTTTAAAACAGCAATTTTATCGTCATTTATCATAAATCGCCGTTTCGCACGAAAGAAACATGAAATTGTCAGTTTGAGTAGTTCAAAACAGCGTTTTTCTATGTTTTTGCAAGTTTAAAACAGCAATTTTATCGTCATTTCTCATAAATCGCCGTTTCACACGAAAGAAACATGAATTTGTCAGTTTGAATAGTTCAAAACAGCGTTTTTCTATGTTTTTGCAAGTTTAAAACAGCAATTTTATCGTAATTTCTCATAAATCGCCGTTTCGCACGGAAGAAACATGAATTTGTCTGTTTGAATAGTTGAAAACAGCGTTTTTCAATGTTTTTGCAAGTTTAAAACAGCAATTTTATCGTGATTTCACAAAAATCCACCGTTTGGAACGTAAGAAACATGAATTTATCAGTTTGAATAGTTGAAAACAGCGTTTTTCTATGTTTTTGCAAGTTTAAAACAGCAATTTTATCGTCATTTCTCATAAATCGCCGTTTCACACGAAAGAAACATGAATTTGTCAGTTTGAATAGTTCAAAACAGCGTTTTTCTATGTTTTTGCAAGTTTATAACAGCAATTTTATAGTAATTTCTCATAAATCGCCGTTTCGCACGGAAGAAACATGAATTTGTCAGTTTGAATAGTTGAAAACAGCGTTTTTCAATGTTTTTGCAAGTTTAAAACAGCAATTTTATCGTGATTTCACAAAAATCCACCGTTTGGAACGTAAGAAACATGAATTTATCAGTTTGAATAGTTGAAAACAGCGTTTTTCTATGTTTTTGCTAGTTTAAAACAGCAATTTTATCGTCATTTCTCATAAATCGCCGTTTCGCACGAAAGAAACATGAAATTGTCAGTTTGAGTAGTTCAAAACAGCGTTTTTCTATGTTTTTGCAAGTTTAAAACAGCAATTTTATCGTCATTTCTCATAAATCGCCGTTTCACACGAAAGAAACATGAATTTGTCAGTTTGAATAGTTCAAAACAGCGTTTTTCTATGTTTTTGCAAGTTTAAAACAGCAATTTTATCGTAATTTCTCATAAATCGCCGTTTCGCACGGAAGAAACATGAATTTGTCTGTTTGAATAGTTGAAAACAGCGTTTTTTCAATGTTTTTGCAAGTTTAAAACAGCAATTTTATCGTGATTTCACAAAAATCCACCGTTTGGAACGTAAGAAACATGAATTTATCAGTTTGAATAGTTGAAAACAGCGTTTTTCTATGTTTTTGCAAGTTTAAAACAGCAATTTTATCGTCATTTCTCATAAATCGCCGTTTCACACGAAAGAAACATGAATTTGTCAGTTTGAATAGTTCAAAACAGCGTTTTTCTATGTTTTTGCAAGTTTATAACAGCAATTTTATAGTAATTTCTCATAAATCGCCGTTTCGCACGGAAGAAACATGAATTTGTCAGTTTGAATAGTTGAAAACAGCGTTTTTCAATGTTTTTGCAAGTTTAAAACAGCAATTTTATCGTGATTTCACAAAAATCCACCGTTTGGAACGTAAGAAACATGAATTTATCAGTTTGAATAGTTGAAAACAGCGTTTTTCTATGTTTTTGCTAGTTTAAAACAGCAATTTTATCGTCATTTCTCATAAATCGCCGTTTCGCACGAAAGAAACATGAATTTGTCAGTTTTGAATAGTTCAAAACAGCGTTTTTCTATGTTTTTGCAAGTTTAAAACAGCAATTTTATCGTCATTTCTCATAAATCGCCGTTTCACACGTAAGAAACATAAATTTGTCAGTTTGAATAGTTCAAAACAGCGTTTTTCTATGTTTTTGCAAGTTTAAAACAGCAATTTTATCGTGATTTCACAAAAATCCACCGTTTCCAACGTAAGAAACATGAATTTATCAGTTTGAATAGTTGAAAACAGCGTTTTTCTATGTTTTTGCAAGTTTAGAACAGCAATTTTATCGTCATTTCTCATAAATCGCCGTTTCGCACGAAAGAAACATGAATTTGTCAGTTTGAATAGTTCAAAACAGCGTTTTTCTATGTTTTTTCAAGTTTAAAACAGCAATTTTATCGTCATTTCTCATAAATCGCCGTTTCACAAGAAAGAAACATGAATTTGTCAGTTTGAATAGTTCAAAACAGCGTTTTTCTATGTTTTTGCAAGTTTAAAACAGCAATTTTATCGTCATTTATCATAAATCGCCGTTTCGCACAAAAGAAACATGAATTTGTCAGTTTGAGTAGTTCAAAACAGCGTTTTTCTATGTTTCTGCAAGTTTAAAACAGCAATTTTATCGTCATTTCTCATAAATCGCCGTTTCACACGAAAGAAACATGAAATTGTCAGTTTGAGTAGTTCAAAACAGCGTTTTTCTATGTTTTTGCAAGTTTAAAACAGCAATTTTATCGTAATTTCTCATAAATCGCCGTTTCGCACGGAAGAAACATGAATTTGTCTGTTTGAATAGTTGAAAACAGCGTTTTTCAATGTTTTTGCAAGTTTAAAACAGCAATTTTATCGTGATTTCACAAAAATCCACCGTTTGGAACGTAAGAAACATGAATTTATCAGTTTGAATAGTTGAAAACAGCGTTTTTCTATGTTTTTGCAAGTTTAAAACAGCAATTTTATCGTCATTTCTCATAAATCGCCGTTTCACACGAAAGAAACATGAATTTGTCAGTTTGAATAGTTCAAAACAGCGTTTTTCTATGTTTTTGCAAGTTTATAACAGCAATTTTATAGTAATTTCTCATAAATCGCCGTTTCGCACGGAAGAAACATGAATTTGTCAGTTTGAATAGTTGAAAACAGCGTTTTTCAATGTTTTTGCAAGTTTAAAACAGCAGTTTTATCGTGATTTCACAAAAATCCACCGTTTGGAACGTAAGAAACATGAATTTATCAGTTTGAATAGTTGAAAACAGCGTTTTTCTATGTTTTTGCTAGTTTAAAACAGCAATTTTATCGTCATTTCTCATAAATCGCCGTTTCGCACGAAAGAAACATGAATTTGTCAGTTTGAATAGTTCAAAACAGCGTTTTTCTATGTTTTTGCAAGTTTAAAACAGCAATTTTATCGTCATTTCTCATAAATCGCCGTTTCACACGTAAGAAACATAAATTTGTCAGTTTGAATAGTTCAAAACAGCGTTTTTCTATGTTTTTGCAAGTTTAAAACAGCAATTTTATCGTGATTTCACAAAAATCCACCGTTTCCAACGTAAGAAACATGAATTTATCAGTTTGAATAGTTGAAAACAGCGTTTTTCTATGTTTTTGCAAGTTTAGAACAGCAATTTTATCGTCATTTCTCATAAATCGCCGTTTCGCACGAAAGAAACATGAATTTGTCAGTTTGAATAGTTCAAAACAGCGTTTTTCTATGTTTTTTCAAGTTTAAAACAGCAATTTTATCGTCATTTCTCACAAATCGCCGTTTCACAAGAAAGAAACATGAATTTGTCAGTTTGAATAGTTCAAAACAGCGTTTTTCTATGTTTTTGCAAGTTTAAAACAGCAATTTTATCGTCATTTATCATAAATCGCCGTTTCGCACAAAAGAAACATGAATTTGTCAGTTTGAGTAGTTCAAAACAGCGTTTTTCTATGTTTCTGCAAGTTTAAAACAGCAATTTTATCGTCATTTCTCATAAATCGCCGTTTCACACGAAAGAAACATGAATTTGTCAGTTTGAATAGTTCAAAACAGCGTTTTTCTATGTTTTTGCAAGTTTAAAACAGCAATTTTATCGTAATTTCTCATATATCGCCGTTTCGCACGGAAGAAACATAAATTTGTCAGTTTGAATAGTTGAAAACAGCGTTTTTCAATGTTTTTGCAAGTTTAAAACAGCAATTTTATCGAGATTTCACAAAAATCCACCGTTTGGAACGTAAGAAACATAAATTTATCAGTTTGAATAGTTGAAAACAGCGTTTTTCTATGTTTTTTTTATCGTCATTTCTCATAAATCGCCGTTTCGCACGAAAGAAACATGAATTTGTCAGTTTGAATAGTTCAAAACAGCGTTTTTCTATGTTTTTGCAAGTTTAAAACAGCAATTTTATCGTCATTTCTCATAAATCGCCGTTTCACACGAAAGAAACATGAATTTGTCAGTTTGAATAGTTCAAAACAGCGTTTTTCTATGTTTTTGCAAGTTTATAACAGCAATTTTATAGTAATTTCTCATAAATCGCCGTTTCGCGCGGAAGAAACATGAATTTGTCAGTTTGAGTAGTTCAAAACAGCGTTTTTCTATGTTTTTGCAAGTTTAAAACAGCAATTTTATCGTCATTTCTCATAAATCGCCGTTTCACACGAAAGAAACATGAATTTGTCAGTTTGAATAGTTCAAAACAGCGTCTTTTTATGTTTTTGCAAGTTTATAACAGCAATTTTATAGTAATTTCTCATAAATCGCCGTTTCGCACGGAAGAAACATGAATTTGTCAGTTTGAGTAGTTCAAAACAGCGTTTTTCTATGTTTTTGCAAGTTTAAAACAGCAATTTTATCGTCATTTATCATAAATCGCCGTTTCGCACGAAAGAAACATGAAATTGTCAGTTTGAGTAGTTCAAAACAGCGTTTTTCTATGTTTTTGCAAGTTTAAAACAGCAATTTTATCGTCATTTCTCATAAATCGCCGTTTCACACGAAAGAAACATGAATTTGTCAGTTTGAATAGTTCAAAACAGCGTTTTTCTATGTTTTTGCAAGTTTAAAACAGCAATTTTATCGTAATTTCTCATAAATCGCCGTTTCGCACGGAAGAAACATGAATTTGTCAGTTTGAATAGTTGAAAACAGCGTTTTTCAATGTTTTTGCAAGTTTAAAACAGCAATTTTATCGTGATTTCACAAAAATCCACCGTTTGGAACGTAAGAAACATGAATTTATCAGTTTGAATAGTTGAAAACAGCGTTTTTCTATGTTTTTGCTAGTTTAAAACAGCAATTTTATCGTCATTTCTCATAAATCGCCGTTTCGCACGAAAGAAACATGAATTTGTCAGTTTGAATAGTTCAAAACAGCGTTTTTCTATGTTTTTGCAAGTTTAAAACAGCAATTTTATCGTCATTTCCCATAAATCGCCGTTTCACACGTAAGAAACATGAATTTGTCAGTTTGAATAGTTCAAAACAGCGTTTTTCTATGTTTTTGCAAGTTTAAAACAGCAATTTTATCGTCATTTCTCATAAATCGCCGTTTCGCACGAAAGAAACATGAATTTGTTAGTTTGAATAGTTCAAAACAGCGTTTTTCTATGTTTTTGCAAGTTTAAAACAGCAATTTTATCGTCATTTCTCATAAATCGCCGTTTCACACGAAAGAAACATGAATTTGTCAGTTTGAATAGTTCAAAACAGCGTTTTTCTATGTTTTTGCAAGTTTATAACAGCAATTTTATAGTAATTTCTCATAAATCGCCGTTTCGCACGGAAGAAACATGAATTTGTCAGTTTGAGTAGTTCAAAACAGCGTTTTTCTATGTTTTTGCAAGTTTAAAACAGCAATTTTATCGTCATTTCTCATAAATCGCCGTTTCACACGAAAGAAACATGAATTTGTCAGTTTGAATAGTTCAAAACAGCGTTTTTCTATGTTTTTGCAAGTTTATAACAGCAATTTTATAGTAATTTCTCATAAATCGCCGTTTCGCACGGAAGAAACATGAATTTGTCAGTTTAAGTAGTTCAAAACAGCGTTTTTCTATGTTTTTGCAAGTTTAAAACAGCAATTTTATCGTCATTTATCATAAATCGCCGTTTCGCACGAAAGAAACATGAATTTGTCAGTTTGAGTAGTTCAAAACAGCGTTTTTCTATGTTTTTGCAAGTTTAAAACAGCAATTTTATCGTCATTTCTCATAAATCGCCGTTTCACACGAAAGAAACATGAATTTGTCAGTTTGAATAGTTCAAAACAGCGTTTTTCTATGTTTTTGCAAGTTTAAAACAGTAATTTTATCGTAATTTCTCATAAATCGCCGTTTCGCACGGAAGAAACATGAATTTGTCAGTTTGAATAGTTGAAAACAGCGTTTTTCAATGTTTTTGCAAGTTTAAAACAGCAATTTTATCGTGATTTCACAAAAATCCACCGTTTGGAACGTAAGAAACATGAATTTATCAGTTTGAATAGTTGAAAACAGCGTTTTTCTATGTTTTTGCTAGTTTAAAACAGCAATTTTATCGTCATTTCTCATAAATCACCGTTTCGCACGAAAGAAACATGAATTTGTCAGTTTGAATAGTTCAAAACAGCGTTTTTCTATGTTTTTGCAAGTTTAAAACAGCAATTTTATCGTCATTTCTCATAAATCGCCGTTTCACACGTAAGAAACATGAATTTGTCAGTTTGAATAGTTCAAAACAGCGTTTTTCTATGTTTTTGCAAAGTTTAAAACAGCAATTTTATTGTGATTTCACAAAAATCCACCGTTTGGAACGTAAGAAACATGAATTTATCAGTTTGAATAGTTGAAAACAGCGTTTTTTTATGTTTTTGCAAATTTAAAACAGCAATTTTATCGTCATTTCTCATAAATCGCCGTTTCGCACGAAAGAAACATGAATTTGTCAGTTTGAATAGTTCAAAACAGCGTTTTTCTATGTTTTTGCAAGTTTAAAACAGCAATTTTATCGTCATTTCTCATAAATCGCCGTTTCACACGTAAGAAACATGAATTTGTCAGTTTGAATTGTTCAAAACAGCGTTTTTCTATGTTTTTGCAAGTTTAAAACAGCAATTTTATCGTCATTTCTCATAAATCGCCGTTTCACACGAAAGAAACATGAATTTGTCAGTTTGAATAGTTCAAAACAGCGTTTTTCTATGTTTTTGCAAGTTTATAACAGCAATTTTATAGTAATTTCTTATAAATCGCCGTTTCGCACGGAAGAAACATGAATTTGTCAGTTTGAGTAGTTCAAAACAGCGTTTTTCTATGTTTTTGCAAGTTTAAAACAGCAATTTTACCGTCATTTCTCATAAATCGCCGTTTCACACGAAAGAAACATGAATTTGTCAGTTTGAATAGTTCAAAACAGCGTTTTTCTATGTTTTTGCAAGTTTATAACAGCAATTTTATAGTAATTTCTCATAAATCGCCGTTTCGCACGGAAGAAACATGAATTTGTCAGTTTGAGCAGTTCAAAACAGCGTTTTTCTATGTTTTTGCAAGTTTAAAACAGCAATTTTATCGTGATTTCACAAAAATCCACCGTTTCGAACGTAAGAAACATGAATTTATCAGTTAGAATAGTTGAAAACAGCGTTTTTCTATGTTTTTGCAAGTTTAAAACAGCAATTTTATCGTCATTTCTCATAAATCGCCGTTTCGCACGAAAGAAACATGAATTTGTCAGTTTGAATAGTTCAAAACAGCGTTTTTCTATGTTTTTGCAAGTTTAAAACAGCAATTTTATCGTCATTTCTCATAAATCGCCGTTTCACACGAAAGAAACACGAATTTGTCAGTTTGAATAGTCAAAACAGCGTTTTTCTATGTTTTTGCAAGTTTAAAACAGCAATTTTATCGTAATTTCTCATAAATCGCTTTTCGCTCGGAAGAAACATGAATTTGTCAGTTTGAATAGTTGAAAACAGCGTTTTTCAATGTTTTTGCAAGTTTAAAACAGCAATTTTATCGTGATTTCACAAAAATCCACCGTTTGGAACGTAAGAAATATGAATTTATCAGTTTGAATAGTTGAAAACAGCGTTTTTCTATGTTTTTGCAAGTTTCAAACAGCAATTTTATCGTCATTTCTCATAAATCGCCGTTTCACACGAAAGAAACATGAATTTGTCAGTTTGAATAGTTCAAAACAGCGTTTTTCTATGTTTTTGCAAGTTTAAAACAGCAATTTTATCGTCATTTCTCATAAATCGCCGTTTCACACGAAAGAAACATGAATTTGTCCGTTTAAAAAATAGTTCAAAACAGCGTTTTTCTATGTTTTTGCAAGTTTATAACAGCAATTTTATAGTAATTTCTCATAAATCGCCGTTTCGCACGGAAGAAACATGAATTTGTCAGTTTGAGTAGTTCAAAACAGCGTTTATCTATGTTTTTGCAAGTTTAAAACAGCAATTTTATCGTCATTTATCATAAATCGCCGTTTCGCACGAAAGAAACATGAATTTGTCAGTTTGAGTAGTTCAAAACAGCGTTTTTCTATGTTTTTGCAAGTTTAAAACAGCAATTTTATCGTCATTTCTCATAAATCGCCGTTTCGCACGAAAGAAACATGAATTTGTCAGTTTGAATAGTTCAAAACAGCGTTTTTCTATGTTTTTGCAAGTTTAAAACAGCAATTTTATCGTAATTTCTCATAAATCGCCGTTTCGCACGGAAGAAACATGAATTTGTCAGTTTGAATAGTTCAAAACAGCGTTTTTCTATGTTTTTGCAAGTTTAAAACAGCAATTTTATCGTCATTTCTCATAAATCGCCGTTTCGCACGAAAGAAACATGAATTTGTCAGTTTGAATAGTTCAAAACAGCGTTTCTCTATGTTTTTGCAAGTTTAAAACAGCAATTTTATCGTAATTTCTCATAAATCGCCTTTTCGCACGGAAGAAACATGAATTTGTCAGTTTGAATAGTTGAAAACAGCGTTTTTCTATGTTTTTGCAAGTTTAAAACAGCAATTTTATCGTCATTTCTCATAAATCGCCGTTTCACACGTAAGAAACATGAATTTGTCAGTTTGAATAGTTCAAAACAGCGTTTTTCTATGTTTTTGCAAGTTTAAAACAGCAATTTTATCGTCATTTCTCATAAATCGCCGTTTCACACGAAAGAAACATGAATTTGTCAGTTTGAATAGTTCAAAACAGCGTTTTTCTATGTTTTTGCAAGTTTATAACAGCAATTTTATAGTAATTTCTTATAAATCGCCGTTTCGCACGGAAGAAACATGAATTTGCCAGTTTGAGTAGTTCAAAACAGCGTTTTTCTATGTTTTTGCAAGTTTAAAACAGCAATTTTACCGTCATTTCTCATAAATCGCCGTTTCACACGAAAGAAACATGAATTTGTCAGTTTGAATAGTTCAAAACAGCGTTTTTCTGTGTTTTTGCAAGTTTATATCAGCAATTTTATAGTAATTTCTCATAAATCGCCGTTTCGCACGGAAGAAACATGAATTTGTCAGTTTGAGCAGTTCAAAACAGCGTTTTTCTATGTTTTTGCAAGTTTAAAACAGCAATTTTATCGTGATTTCACAAAAATCCACCGTTTCGAACGTAAGAAACATGAATTTATCAGTTAGAATAGTTGAAAACAGCGTTTTTCTATGTTTTTGCAAGTTTAAAACAGCAATTTTATCGTCATTTCTCATAAATCGCCGTTTCGCACGAAAGAAACATGAATTTGTCAGTTTGAATAGTTCAAAACAGCGTTTTTCTATGTTTTTGCAAGTTTAAAACAGCAATTTTATCGTCATTTCTCATAAATCGCCGTTTCACACGAAAGAAACATGAATTTGTCAGTTTGAATAGTCAAAACAGCGTTTTTCTATGTTTTTGCAAGTTTAAAACAGCAATTTTATCGTAATTTCTCATAAATCGCCTTTTCGCTCGGAATAAACATGAATTTGTCAGTTTGAATAGTTGAAAACAGCGTTTTTCAATGTTTTTGCAAGTTTAAAACAGCAATTTTATCGTGATTTCACAAAAATCCACCGTTTGGAACGTAAGAAATATGAATTTATCAGTTTGAATAGTTGAAAACAGCGTTTTTCTATGTTTTTGCAAGTTTAAAACAGCAATTTTATCGTCATTTCTCATAAATCGCCGTTTCACACGAAAGACACATGAATTTGTCAGTTTGAATAGTTCAAAACAGCGTTTTTCTATGTTTTTGCAAGTTTAAAACAGCAATTTTATCGTCATTTCTCATAAATCGCCGTTTCACACGAAAGAAACATGAATTTGTCCGTTTAAAAAATAGTTCAAAACAGCGTTTTTCTATGTTTTTGCAAGTTTATAACAGCAATTTTATAGTAATTTCTCATAAATCGCCGTTTCGCACGGAAGAAACATGAATTTGTCAGTTTGAGTAGTTCAAAACAGCGTTTATCTATGTTTTTGCAAGTTTAAAACAGCAATTTTATCGTCATTTATCATAAATCGCCGTTTCGCACGAAAGAAACATGAATTTGTCAGTTTGAGTAGTTCAAAACAGCGTTTTTCTATGTTTTTGCAAGTTTAAAACAGCAATTTTATCGTCATTTCTCATAAATCGCCGTTTCGCACGAAAGAAACATGAATTTGTCAGTTTGAATAGTTCAAAACAGCGTTTTTCTATGTTTTTGCAAGTTTAAAACAGCAATTTTATCGTCATTTCTCATAAATCGCCGTTTCACACGAAAGAAACATGAATTTGTCAGTTTGAATAGTCAAAACAGCGTTTTTCTATGTTTTTGCAAGTTTAAAACAGCAATTTTATCGTAATTTCTCATAAATCGCCTTTTCGCTCGGAATAAACATGAATTTGTCAGTTTGAATAGTTGAAAACAGCGTTTTTCAATGTTTTTGCAAGTTTAAAACAGCAATTTTATCGTGATTTCACAAAAATCCACCGTTTGGAACGTAAGAAATATGAATTTATCAGTTTGAATAGTTGAAAACAGCGTTTTTCTATGTTTTTGCAAGTTTAAAACAGCAATTTTATCGTCATTTCTCATAAATCGCCGTTTCACACGAAAGAAACATGAATTTGTCAGTTTGAATAGTTCAAAACAGCGTTTTTCTATGTTTTTGCAAGTTTAAAACAGCAATTTTATCGTCATTTCTCATAAATCGCCGTTTCACACGAAAGAAACATGAATTTGTCCGTTTAAAAAATAGTTCAAAACAGCGTTTTTCTATGTTTTTGCAAGTTTATAACAGCAATTTTATAGTAATTTCTCATAAATCGCCGTTTCGCACGGAAGAAACATGAATTTGTCAGTTTGAGTAGTTCAAAACAGCGTTTATCTATGTTTTTGCAAGTTTAAAACAGCAATTTTATCGTCATTTATCATAAATCGCCGTTTCGCACGAAAGAAACATGAATTTGTCAGTTTGAGTAGTTCAAAACAGCGTTTTTTCTATGTTTTTGCAAGTTTAAAACAGCAATTTTATCGTCATTTCTCATAAATCGCCGTTTCGCACGAAAGAAACATGAATTTGTCAGTTTGAATAGTTCAAAACAGCGTTTTTCTATGTTTTTGCAAGTTTAAAACAGCAATTTTATCGTAATTTCTCATAAATCGCCGTTTCGCACGGAAGAAACATGAATTTGTCAGTTTGAATAGTTCAAAACAGCGTTTTTCTATGTTTTTGCAAGTTTAAAACAGCAATTTTATCGTCATTTCTCATAAATCGCCGTTTCGCACGAAAGAAACATGAATTTGTCAGTTTGAATAGTTCAAAACAGCGTTTCTCTATGTTTTTGCAAGTTTAAAACAGCAATTTTATCGTAATTTCTCATAAATCGCCTTTTCGCACGGAAGAAACATGAATTTGTCAGTTTGAATAGTTGAAAACAGCGTTTTTCAATGTTTTTGCAAGTTTAAAACAGCAATTTTATCGTGATTTCACAAAAATCCACCGTTTGGAACGTAAGAAACATGAATTTATCAGTTTAAATAGTTGAAAACAGCGTTTTTCTAAGTTTTTGCAAGTTTAAAACAGCAATTTTATCGTCATTTCTCATAAATCGCCGTTTCGCACGAAAGAAACATGAATTTGTCAGTTTGAATAGTTCAAAACAGCGTTTTTCTATGTTTTTGCAAGTTTAAAACAGCAATTTTATCGTCATTTATCATAAATCGCCGTTTCGCACGAAAGAAACATGAATTTGTCAGTTTGAGTAGTTCAAAACAGCGTTTTTCTATGTTTTTGCAAGTTTAAAACAGCAATTTTATCGTCATTTCTCATAAATCGCCGTTTCACACGAAAGAAACATGAATTTGTCAGTTTGAATAGTTCAAAACAGCGGTTTCTATGTTTTAGCAAGTTTAAAACAGCAATTTTATCGTAATTTCTCATAAATCGCCGTTTCGCACGGAAGAAACATGAATTTGTCAGTTTGAATAGTTGAAAACAGCGTTTTTCAATGTTTTTGCAAGTTTAAAACAGCAATTTTATCGTGATTTCACAAAAATCCACCGTTTTTAACGTAAGAAACATGAATTTATCTGTTTGAATAGTTGAAAACAGCGTTTTTCTATGTTTTTGCAAGTTTAAAACAGCAACTTTATCGTCATTTCTCATAAATCGCCGTTTCGCACGAAAGAAACATGAATTTGTCAGTTTGAATAGTTCAAAACAGCGTTTTTCTATGTTTTTGCAAGTTTACAACAGCAATTTTATCGTAATTTCTCATAAATCGCCGTTTCGCACGGAATAAACATGAATTTGTCAGTTTGAATAGTTGAAAACAGCGTTTTTCAATGTTTTTGCAATTTTAAAACAGCAATTTTATCGTGATTTCACAAAAATCCACCGTTTCCAACGTAAGAAACTTGAATTTATCAGTTTGAATAGTTCAAAACAGCGTTTTTCTATGTTTTTGCAAGTTTAAAACAGCAATTTTATCGTCATTTCTCATAAATCGCCTTTTCACACGAAAGAAACATGAATTTGTCAGTTTGAATAGTTAAAACAGCGTTTTTCTATGTTTTTGCAAGTTTAAAACAGCAATTTTATCGTCATTTCTCATAAATCGCCGTTTCGCACGAAAGAAACATGAATTTATCAGTTTGAATAGTTCAAAACAGCGTTTTTCTATGTTTTTGCAAGTATAAAACAGCAATTTTATCGTCATTTCTCATAAATCGCCGTTTCACACGAAAGAAACATGAATTTGTCAGTTTGAATAGTTCAAAACAGCGTTTTTCTATGTTTTTGCAAGTTTAAAACAGCAATTTTAACGTGATTTCACAAAAATCCACCGTTTCGAACGTAAGAAACATGAATTTATCAGTTTGAATAGTTGAAAACAACGTTTTTCTATGTTTTTGCAAGTTTAAAACAGCAATTTTATCGTCATTTCTCATAAATCGCCGTTTCGCACGAAAGAAACATGAATTTGTCAGTTTCAATAGTTCAAAACAGCGTTTTTCTATGTATTTGCAAGTTTAAAACAGCAATTTTATCGTCATTTTTCATAAATCGCCGTTTCACACGAAAGAAACATGAATTTGTCAGTTTGAATAGTTCAAAACAGCGTTTTTCTATGTTTTTGCAAGTTTAAAAAGCAATTTTATCGTCATTTATCATAAATCGCCGTTTCGCACGAAAGAAACATGAATTTGTCAGTTTGAGTAGTTCAAAACAGCGTTTTTCTATGTTTTTGCAAGTTTAAAACAGCAATTTTATCGTCATTTCTCATAAATCGCCGTTTCACACGTAAGAAACATGATTTTGTCAGTTTGAATAGTTCAAAACAGCGTTTTTCTATGTTTTTGCAAGTTTAAAACAGCAATTTTATCGTCATTTATCATAAATCGCCGTTTCGCACGAAAGAAACATGAATTTGTCAGTTTGAGTAGTTCAAAACAGCGTTTTTCTATGTTTTTGCAAGTTTAAAACAGCAATTTTATCGTCATTTCTCATAAATCGCCGTTTCACACGAAAGAAACATGAATTTGTCAGTTTAAATAGTTCAAAACAGCGTTTTTCTATGTTTTAGCAAGTTTAAAACAGCAATTTTATCGTAATTTCTCATAAATCGCCGTTTCGCACGGAAGAAACATGAATTTGTCAGTTTGAATAGTTGAAAACAGCGTTTTTCAATGTTTTTGCAAGTTTAAAACAGCAATTTTATCGTGATTTCACAAAAATCCACCGTTTTTAACGTAAGAAACATGAATTTATCTGTTTGAATAGTTGAAAACAGCGTTTTTCTATGTTTTTGCAAGTTTAAAACAGCAACTTTATCGTCATTTCTCATAAATCGCCGTTTCGCACGAAAGAAACATGAATTTGTCAGTTTGAATAGTTCAAAACAGCGTTTTTCTATGTTTTTGCAAGTTTACAACAGCAATTTTATCGTAATTTCTCATAAATCGCCGTTTCGCACGGAATAAACATGAATTTGTCAGTTTGAATAGTTGAAAACAGCGTTTTTCAATGTTTTTGCAATTTTAAAACAGCAATTTTATCGTGATTTCACAAAAATCCACCGTTTCCAACGTAAGAAACTTGAATTTATCAGTTTGAATAGTTCAAAACAGCGTTTTTCTATGTTTTTGCAAGTTTAAAACAGCAATTTTATCGTCATTTCTCATAAATCGCCGTTTCACACGAAAGAAACATGAATTTGTCAGTTTGAATAGTTAAAACAGCGTTTTTCTATGTTTTTGCAAGTTTAAAACAGCAATTTTATCGTCATTTCTCATAAATCGCCGTTTCGCACGAAAGAAACATGAATTTATCAGTTTGAATAGTTCAAAACAGCGTTTTTCTATGTTTTTGCAAGTATAAAACAGCAATTTTATCGTCATTTCTCATAAATCGCCGTTTCACACGAAAGAAACATGAATTTGTCAGTTTGAATAGTTCAAAACAGCGTTTTTCTATGTTTTTGCAAGTTTTAAAACAGCAATTTTAACGTGATTTCACAAAAATCCACCGTTTCGAACGTAAGAAACATGAATTTATCAGTTTGAATAGTTGAAAACAACGTTTTTCTATGTTTTTGCAAGTTTAAAACAGCAATTTTATCGTCATTTCTCATAAATCGCCGTTTCGCACGAAAGAAACATGAATTTGTCAGTTTCAATAGTTCAAAACAGCGTTTTTCTATGTATTTGCAAGTTTAAAACAGCAATTTTATCGTCATTTTTCATAAATCGCCGTTTCACACGAAAGAAACATGAATTTGTCAGTTTGAATAGTTCAAAACAGCGTTTTTCTATGTTTTTGCAAGTTTAAAAGCAATTTTATCGTCATTTATCATAAATCGCCGTTTCGCACGAAAGAAACATGAATTTGTCAGTTTGAGTAGTTCAAAACAGCGTTTTTCTATGTTTTTGCAAGTTTAAAACAGCAATTTTATCGTCATTTCTCATAAATCGCCGTTTCACACGTAAGAAACATGAATTTGTCTGTTTGAATAGTTCAAAACAGCGTTTTTCTATGTTTTTGCAAGTTTAAAACAGCAATTTTATCGTAATTTCTCATAAATCGCCTTTTCGCACGGAAGAAACATGAATTTGTCAGTTTGAATAGTTGAAAACAGCGTTTTTCTATGTTTTTGCAAGTTTAAAACAGCAATTTTATCGTCATTTCTCATAAATCGCCGTTTCACACGTAAGAAACATGAATTTGTCAGTTTGAATAGTTCAAAACAGCGTTTTTCTATGTTTTTGCAAGTTTAAAACAGCAATTTTATCGTCATTTATCATAAATCGCCGTTTCGCACGAAAGAAACATGAATTTGTCAGTTTGAGTAGTTCAAAACAGCGTTTTTCTATGTTTTTGCAAGTTTAAAACTGCAATTTTATCGTCATTTCTCATAAATCGCCGTTTCACACGAAAGAAACATGAATTTGTCAGTTTAAATAGTTCAAAACAGCGTTTTTCTATGTTTTAGCAAGTTTAAAACAGCAATTTTATCGTAATTTCTCATAAATCGCCGTTTCGCACGGAAGAAACATGAATTTGTCAGTTTGAATAGTTGAAAACAGCGTTTTTCAATGTTTTTGCAAGTTTAAAACAGCAATTTTATCGTGATTTCACAAAAATCCACCGTTTTTAACGTAAGAAACATGAATTTATCTGTTTGAATAGTTGAAAACAGCGTTTTTCTATGTTTTTGCAAGTTTAAAACAGCAACTTTATCGTCATTTCTCATAAATCGCCGTTTCGCACGAAAGAAACATGAATTTGTCAGTTTGAATAGTTCAAAACAGCGTTTTTCTATGTTTTTGCAAGTTTACAACAGCAATTTTATCGTAATTTCTCATAAATCGCCGTTTCGCACGGAATAAACATGAATTTGTCAGTTTGAATAGTTGAAAACAGCGTTTTTCAATGTTTTTGCAATTTTAAAACAGCAATTTTATCGTGATTTCACAAAAATCCACCGTTTCCAACGTAAGAAACTTGAATTTATCAGTTTGAATAGTTCAAAACAGCGTTTTTCTATGTTTTTGCAAGTTTAAAACAGCAATTTTATCGTCATTTCTCATAAATCGCCGTTTCACACGAAAGAAACATGAATTTGTCAGTTTGAATAGTTAAAACAGCGTTTTTCTATGTTTTTGCAAGTTTAAAACAGCAATTTTATCGTCATTTCTCATAAATCGCCGTTTCGCACGAAAGAAACATGAATTTATCAGTTTGAATAGTTCAAAACAGCGTTTTTCTATGTTTTTGCAAGTATAAAACAGCAATTTTATCGTCATTTCTCATAAATCGCCGTTTCACACGAAAGAAACATGAATTTGTCAGTTTGAATAGTTCAAAACAGCGTTTTTCTATGTTTTTGCAAGTTTAAAACAGCAATTTTAACGTGATTTCACAAAAATCCACCGTTTCGAACGTAAGAAACATGAATTTATCAGTTTGAATAGTTGAAAACAACGTTTTTCTATGTTTTTGCAAGTTTAAAACAGCAATTTTATCGTCATTTCTCATAAATCGCCGTTTCGCACGAAAGAAACATGAATTTGTCAGTTTCAATAGTTCAAAACAGCGTTTTTCTATGTATTTGCAAGTTTAAAACAGCAATTTTATCGTCATTTTTCATAAATCGCCGTTTCACACGAAAGAAACATGAATTTGTCAGTTTGAATAGTTCAAAACAGCGTTTTTCTATGTTTTTGCAAGTTTAAAAAGCAATTTTATCGTCATTTATCATAAATCGCCGTTTCGCACGAAAGAAACATGAATTTGTCAGTTTGAGTAGTTCAAAACAGCGTTTTTCTATGTTTTTGCAAGTTTAAAACAGCAATTTTATCGTCATTTCTCATAAATCGCCGTTTCACACGTAAGAAACATGAATTTGTCTGTTTGAATAGTTCAAAACAGCGTTTTTCTATGTTTTTGCAAGTTTAAAACAGCAATTTTATCGTCATTTCTCATAAGTCGCCGTTTCGCACGAAAGAAACATGAATTTGTCAGTTTGAATAGTTCAAAACAGCGTTTCTCTATGTTTTTGCAAGTTTAAAACAGCAATTTTATCGTAATTTCTCATAAATCGCCTTTTCGCACGGAAGAAACATGAATTTGTCAGTTTGAATAGTTGAAAACAGCGTTTTTCAATGTTTTTGCAAGTTTAAAACAGCAATTTTATCGTGATTTCACAAAAAACCACCGTTTCCAATGTAAGAAACATGAATTTATCAGTTTGAATAGTTCAAAACAGCGTTTTTCTATGTTTTTGCAAGTTTAAAACAGCAATTTTATCGTCATTTCTCATAAATCGCCGTTTCACACGAAAGAAACATGAATTTGTCAGTTTGAATAGTTCAAAACAGCGTTTTTCTACGTTTTTGCAAGTTTAAAACAGCAATTTTATCGTCATTTATCATAATCGCCGTTTCGCACGAAAGAAACATGAATTTGTCAGTTTGAGTAGTTCAAAACAGCGTTTTTCTATGTTTTTGCAAGTTTAAAACAGCAATTTTATCGTCATTTCTCATAAATCGCCGTTTCACACGAAAGAAACATGAATTTGTCAGTTTGAATAGTTCAAAACAGCGTTTTTCTATGTTTTTGCAAGTTTAAAACAGCAATTATATCGTCATTTATCATAAATCGCCGTCTCGCACGAAAGAAACATGAATTTGTCAGTTTGAATAGTTAAAAACATCGTTATTCAATGTTTTTGCAAGTTTAAAACAGCAATTTTAACGTGATTTTACAAAAATCCACCGTTTCCAACGTAAGAAACATGAATTTATCAGTTTGAATAGTTCAAAACAGCGTTTTTCTATGTTTTTGCAAGTTTAAAACAGCAATTTTATCGTAATTTCTCATAAATCGCCGTTTCGCACGGAAGAAACATGAATTTGTCAGTTTGAATAGTTGAAAACAGCGTTTTTCAATGTTTTTGCAAGTTTAAAACAGCAATTTTATCGTGATTTCACAAAAATCCACCGTTTTTAACGTAAGAAACATGAATTTATCTGTTTGAATAGTTGAAAACAGCGTTTTTCTATGTTTTTGCAAGTTTAAAACAGCAACTTTATCGTCATTTCTCATAAATCGCCGTTTCGCACGAAAGAAACATGAATTTGTCAGTTTGAATAGTTCAAAACAGCGTTTTTCTATGTTTTTGCAAGTTTACAACAGCAATTTTATCGTAATTTCTCATAAATCGCCGTTTCGCACGGAATAAACATGAATTTGTCAGTTTGAATAGTTGAAAACAGCGTTTTTCAATGTTTTTGCAATTTTAAAACAGCAATTTTATCGTGATTTCACAAAAATCCACCGTTTCCAACGTAAGAAACTTGAATTTATCAGTTTGAATAGTTCAAAACAGCGTTTTTCTATGTTTTTGCAAGTTTAAAACAGCAATTTTATCGTCATTTCTCATAAATCGCCGTTTCACACGAAAGAAACATGAATTTGTCAGTTTGAATAGTTAAAACAGCGTTTTTCTATGTTTTTGCAAGTTTAAAACAGCAATTTTATCGTCATTTCTCATAAATCGCCGTTTCGCACGAAAGAAACATGAATTTATCAGTTTGAATAGTTCAAAACAGCGTTTTTCTATGTTTTTGCAAGTATAAAACAGCAATTTTATCGTCATTTCTCATAAATCGCCGTTTCACACGAAAGAAACATGAATTTGTCAGTTTGAATAGTTCAAAACAGCGTTTTTCTATGTTTTTGCAAGTTTAAAACAGCAATTTTAACGTGATTTCACAAAAATCCACCGTTTCGAACGTAAGAAACATGAATTTATCAGTTTGAATAGTTGAAAACAACGTTTTTCTATGTTTTTGCAAGTTTAAAACAGCAATTTTATCGTCATTTCTCATAAATCGCCGTTTCGCACGAAAGAAACATGAATTTGTCAGTTTCAATAGTTCAAAACAGCGTTTTTCTATGTATTTGCAAGTTTAAAACAGCAATTTTATCGTCATTTTTCATAAATCGCCGTTTCACACGAAAGAAACATGAATTTGTCAGTTTGAATAGTTAAAAACATCGTTATTCAATGTTTTTGCAAGTTTAAAACAGCAATTTTAACGTGATTTTACAAAAATCCACCGTTTCCAACGTAAGAAACATGAATTTATCAGTTTGAATAGTTCAAAACAGCGTTTTTCTATGTTTTTGCAAGTTTAAAACAGCAATTTTATCGTAATTTCTCATAAATCGCCGTTTCGCACGGAAGAAACATGAATTTGTCAGTTTGAATAGTTGAAAACAGCGTTTTTCAATGTTTTTGCAAGTTTAAAACAGCAATTTTATCGTGATTTCACAAAAATCCACCGTTTTTAACGTAAGAAACATGAATTTATCTGTTTGAATAGTTGAAAACAGCGTTTTTCTATGTTTTTGCAAGTTTAAAACAGCAACTTTATCGTCATTTCTCATAAATCGCCGTTTCGCACGAAAGAAACATGAATTTGTCAGTTTGAATAGTTCAAAACAGCGTTTTTCTATGTTTTTGCAAGTTTACAACAGCAATTTTATCGTAATTTCTCATAAATCGCCGTTTCGCACGGAATAAACATGAATTTGTCAGTTTGAATAGTTGAAAACAGCGTTTTTCAATGTTTTTGCAATTTTAAAACAGCAATTTTATCGTGATTTCACAAAAATCCACCGTTTCCAACGTAAGAAACTTGAATTTATCAGTTTGAATAGTTCAAAACAGCGTTTTTCTATGTTTTTGCAAGTTTAAAACAGCAATTTTATCGTCATTTCTCATAAATCGCCGTTTCACACGAAAGAAACATGAATTTGTCAGTTTGAATAGTTAAAACAGCGTTTTTCTATGTTTTTGCAAGTTTAAAACAGCAATTTTATCGTCATTTCTCATAAATCGCCGTTTCGCACGAAAGAAACATGAATTTATCAGTTTGAATAGTTCAAAACAGCGTTTTTCTATGTTTTTGCAAGTATAAAACAGCAATTTTATCGTCATTTCTCATAAATCGCCGTTTCACACGAAAGAAACATGAATTTGTCAGTTTGAATAGTTCAAAACAGCGTTTTTCTATGTTTTTGCAAGTTTAAAACAGCAATTTTAACGTGATTTCACAAAAATCCACCGTTTCGAACGTAAGAAACATGAATTTATCAGTTTGAATAGTTGAAAACAACGTTTTTCTATGTTTTTGCAAGTTTAAAACAGCAATTTTATCGTCATTTCTCATAAATCGCCGTTTCGCACGAAAGAAACATGAATTTGTCAGTTTCAATAGTTCAAAACAGCGTTTTTCTATGTATTTGCAAGTTTAAAACAGCAATTTTATCGTCATTTTTCATAAATCGCCGTTTCACACGAAAGAAACATGAATTTGTCAGTTTGAATAGTTCAAAACAGCGTTTTTCTATGTTTTTGCAAGTTTAAAAAGCAATTTTATCGTCATTTATCATAAATCGCCGTTTCGCACGAAAGAAACATGAATTTGTCAGTTTGAGTAGTTCAAAACAGCGTTTTTCTATGTTTTTGCAAGTTTAAAACAGCAATTTTATCGTCATTTCTCATAAATCGCCGTTTCACACGTAAGAAACATGAATTTGTCTGTTTGAATAGTTCAAAACAGCGTTTTTCTATGTTTTTGCAAGTTTAAAACAGCAATTTTATCGTAATTTCTCATAAATCGCCTTTTCGCACGGAAGAAACATGAATTTGTCAGTTTGAATAGTTGAAAACAGCGTTTTTCTATGTTTTTGCAAGTTTAAAACAGCAATTTTATCGTCATTTCTCATAAATCGCCGTTTCACACGTAAGAAACATGAATTTGTCAGTTTGAATAGTTCAAAACAGCGTTTTTCTATGTTTTTGCAAGTTTAAAACAGCAATTTTATCGTCATTTATCATAAATCGCCGTTTCGCACGAAAGAAACATGAATTTGTCAGTTTGAGTAGTTCAAAACAGCGTTTTTCTATGTTTTTGCAAGTTTAAAACTGCAATTTTATCGTCATTTCTCATAAATCGCCGTTTCACACGAAAGAAACATGAATTTGTCAGTTTAAATAGTTCAAAACAGCGTTTTTCTATGTTTTAGCAAGTTTAAAACAGCAATTTTATCGTAATTTCTCATAAATCGCCGTTTCGCACGGAAGAAACATGAATTTGTCAGTTTGAATAGTTGAAAACAGCGTTTTTCAATGTTTTTGCAAGTTTAAAACAGCAATTTTATCGTGATTTCACAAAAATCCACCGTTTTTAACGTAAGAAACATGAATTTATCTGTTTGAATAGTTGAAAACAGCGTTTTTCTATGTTTTTGCAAGTTTAAAACAGCAACTTTATCGTCATTTCTCATAAATCGCCGTTTCGCACGAAAGAAACATGAATTTGTCAGTTTGAATAGTTCAAAACAGCGTTTTTCTATGTTTTTGCAAGTTTACAACAGCAATTTTATCGTAATTTCTCATAAATCGCCGTTTCGCACGGAATAAACATGAATTTGTCAGTTTGAATAGTTGAAAACAGCGTTTTTCAATGTTTTTGCAATTTTAAAACAGCAATTTTATCGTGATTTCACAAAAATCCACCGTTTCCAACGTAAGAAACTTGAATTTATCAGTTTGAATAGTTCAAAACAGCGTTTTTCTATGTTTTTGCAAGTTTAAAACAGCAATTTTATCGTCATTTCTCATAAATCGCCGTTTCACACGAAAGAAACATGAATTTGTCAGTTTGAATAGTTAAAACAGCGTTTTTCTATGTTTTTGCAAGTTTAAAACAGCAATTTTATCGTCATTTCTCATAAATCGCCGTTTCGCACGAAAGAAACATGAATTTATCAGTTTGAATAGTTCAAAACAGCGTTTTTCTATGTTTTTGCAAGTATAAAACAGCAATTTTATCGTCATTTCTCATAAATCGCCGTTTCACACGAAAGAAACATGAATTTGTCAGTTTGAATAGTTCAAAACAGCGTTTTTCTATGTTTTTGCAAGTTTAAAACAGCAATTTTAACGTGATTTCACAAAAATCCACCGTTTCGAACGTAAGAAACATGAATTTATCAGTTTGAATAGTTGAAAACAACGTTTTTCTATGTTTTTGCAAGTTTAAAACAGCAATTTTATCGTCATTTCTCATAAATCGCCGTTTCGCACGAAAGAAACATGAATTTGTCAGTTTCAATAGTTCAAAACAGCGTTTTTCTATGTATTTGCAAGTTTAAAACAGCAATTTTATCGTCATTTTTCATAAATCGCCGTTTCACACGAAAGAAACATGAATTTGTCAGTTTGAATAGTTCAAAACAGCGTTTTTCTATGTTTTTGCAAGTTTAAAAAGCAATTTTATCGTCATTTATCATAAATCGCCGTTTCGCACGAAAGAAACATGAATTTGTCAGTTTGAGTAGTTCAAAACAGCGTTTTTCTATGTTTTTGCAAGTTTAAAACAGCAATTTTATCGTCATTTCTCATAAATCGCCGTTTCACACGTAAGAAACATGAATTTGTCAGTTTGAATAGTTCAAAACAGCGTTTTTCTATGTTTTTGCAAGTTTAAAACAGCAATTTTATCGTCATTTCTCATAAGTCGCCGTTTCGCACGAAAGAAACATGAATTTGTCAGTTTGAATAGTTCAAAACAGCGTTTCTCTATGTTTTTGCAAGTTTAAAACAGCAATTTTATCGTAATTTCTCATAAATCGCCTTTTCGCACGGAAGAAACATGAATTTGTCAGTTTGAATAGTTGAAAACAGCGTTTTTCAATGTTTTTGCAAGTTTAAAACAGCAATTTTATCGTGATTTCACAAAAAACCACCGTTTCCAATGTAAGAAACATGAATTTATCAGTTTGAATAGTTCAAAACAGCGTTTTTCTATGTTTTTGCAAGTTTAAAACAGCAATTTTATCGTGATTTCACAAAAATCCACCGTTTCGAACGTAAGAAACATGAATTTATCAGTTTGAATATTTGGAAACAGCGTTTTTCTATGTTTTTGCAAGTTTAAAACAGCAATTTTATCGTCATTTCTCATAAATCGCCGTTTCGCACGAAAGAAACATGAATTTGTCAGTTTGAATAGTTCAAAACAGCGTTTTTCTATGTTTTTGCAAGTTTAAAACAGCAATTTTATCGTCATTTCTCATAAATCGCCGTTTCACACGAAAGAAACATGAATTTGTCAGTTTGAATAGTTCAAAACAGCGTTTTTCTACGTTTTTGCAAGTTTAAAACAGCAATTTTATCGTCATTTATCATAAATCGCCGTTTCGCACGAAAGAAACATGAATTTGTCAGTTTGAGTAGTTCAAAACAGCGTTTTTCTATGTTTTTGCAAGTTTAAAACAGCAATTTTATCGTCATTTCTCATAAATCGCCGTTTCACACGAAAGAAACATGAATTTGTCAGTTTGAATAGTTCAAAACAGCGTTTTTCTATGTTTTTGCAAGTTTAAAACAGCAATTATATCGTCATTTATCATAAATCGCCGTCTCGCACGAAAGAAACATGAATTTGTCAGTTTGAATAGTTAAAAACATCGTTATTCAATGTTTTTGCAAGTTTAAAACAGCAATTTTAACGTGATTTTACAAAAATCCACCGTTTCCAACGTAAGAAACATGAATTTATCAGTTTGAATAGTTCAAAACAGCGTTTTTCTATGTTTTTGCAAGTTTAAAACAGCAATTTTATCGTGATTTCACAAAAATCCACCGTTTCGAACGTAAGAAACATGAATTTATCAGTTTGAATAGTTGAAAACAGCGTTTTTCTATGTTTTTGCAAGTTTAAAACAGCAATTTTATCGTCATTTCTCATAAATCGCCGTTTCGCACGAAAGAAACATGAATTTGTCAGTTTGAATATTTCAAAACAGCGTTTTTCTATGTTTTTGCAAGTTTAAAACAGCAATTTTATCGTCATTTCTCATAAATCGTCGTCTCACACGAAAGAAACATGAATTTGTCAGTTTGAATAGTTCAAAACAGCGTTTTTCTATGTTTTTGCAAGTTTAAAACAGCAATTTTATCGTCATTTATCATAAATCGCCGTTTCGCACGAAAGAAACATGAATTTGTCAGTTTGAATAGTTCAAAACAGCGTTTCTCTATGTTTTTGCAAGATTAAAACAGCAATTTTATCGTCATTTCTCATAAATCGCCGTTTCACACGAAAGAAACATGAATTTGTCAGTTTGAATAGTTCAAAACAGCGTTTTTCTATGTTTTTGCAAGTTTAAAACAGCAATTTTATTGTCATTTCTCATTAATCGCCGTTTCGCACGAAAGAAACATGAATTTGTCAGTTTGAATAGTTCAAAACAGCGTTTTTCTATGTTTTTGCAAGTTTAAAACAGCAATTTTATCGTCATTTCTCATAAATCGCCGTTTCACACGAAAGAAACATGAATTTGTCCGTTTGAATAGTTCAAAACAGCGTTTTTCTATGTTTTTGCAAGTTTAAAACAGCAATTTTATCGTCATTTATCATAAATCGCCGTTTCGCACGAAAGAAACATGAATTTGTCAGTTTGAGTAGTTCAAAACAGCGTTTTTCTATGTTATTGCAAGTTTAAAACAGCAATTTTATCGTCATTTCTTATAAATCGCCGTTTCACACGAAAGAAACATGAATTTGTCAGTTTGAATAGATCAAAACAGCGTTTTTCTATGTTTTTGCAAGTTTAAAACAGCAATTTTATCGTAATTTCTCATAAATCGGGGTTTCGCACGGAAGAAACATGAATTTGTCAGTTTGAATAGTTGAAAACAGCGTTTTTCAATGTTTTTGCAAGTTTAAAACAGCAATTTTATCGTGATTTCACAAAAATCCACCGTTTGGAACGTAAGAAACATGAATTTATCAGTTTGAATAGTTGAAAACAGCGTTTTTCTATGTTTTTGCAAGTTTAAAACAGCAATTTTATCGTCATTTCTCATAAATCGCCGTTTCGCACGAAAGAAACATGAATTTGTCAGTTTGAATAGTTCAAAACAGCGTTTTTCTATGTATTTGCAAGTTTAAAACAGCAATTTTATCGTCATTTTTCATAAATCGCCGTTTCACACGAAAGAAACATGAATTTGTCAGTTTGAATAGTTCAAAACAGCGTTTTTCTATGTTTTTGCAAGTTTAAAAAGCAATTTTATCGTCATTTATCATAAATCGCCGTTTCGCACGAAAGAAACATGAATTTGTCAGTTTGAGTAGTTCAAAACAGCGTTTTTCTATGTTTTTGCAAGTTTAAAACAGCAATTTTATCGTCATTTCTCATAAATCGCCGTTTCACACGTAAGAAACATGAATTTGTCAGTTTGAATAGTTCAAAACAGCGTTTTTCTATGTTTTTGCAAGTTTAAAACAGCAATTTTATCGTCATTTCTCATAAGTCGCCGTTTCGCACGAAAGAAACATGAATTTGTCAGTTTGAATAGTTCAAAACAGCGTTTCTCTATGTTTTTGCAAGTTTAAAACAGCAATTTTATCGTAATTTCTCATAAATCGCCTTTTCGCACGGAAGAAACATGAATTTGTCAGTTTGAATAGTTGAAAACAGCGTTTTTCAATGTTTTTGCAAGTTTAAAACAGCAATTTTATCGTGATTTCACAAAAAACCACCGTTTCCAATGTAAGAAACATGAATTTATCAGTTTGAATAGTTCAAAACAGCGTTTTTCTATGTTTTTGCAAGTTTAAAACAGCAATTTTATCGTGATTTCACAAAAATCCACCGTTTCGAACGTAAGAAACATGAATTTATCAGTTTGAATATTTGGAAACAGCGTTTTTCTATGTTTTTGCAAGTTTAAAACAGCAATTTTATCGTCATTTCTCATAAATCGCCGTTTCGCACGAAAGAAACATGAATTTGGCAGTTTGATTAGTTCAAAACAGCGTTTTTCTATGTTTTTGCAAGTTTAAAACAGCAATTTTATCGTCATTTCTCATAAATCGCCGTTTCACACGAAAGAAACATGAATTTGTCAGTTTGAATAGTTCAAAACAGCGTTTTTCTACGTTTTTGCAAGTTTAAAACAGCAATTTTATCGTCATTTATCATAAATCGCCGTTTCGCACGAAAGAAACATGAATTTGTCAGTTTGAGTAGTTCAAAACAGCGTTTTTCTATGTTTTTGCAAGTTTAAAACAGCAATTTTATCGTCATTTCTCATAAATCGCCGTTTCACACGAAAGAAACATGAATTTGTCAGTTTGAATAGTTCAAAACAGCGTTTTTCTATGTTTTTGCAAGTTTAAAACAGCAATTATATCGTCATTTATCATAAATCGCCGTCTCGCACGAAAGAAACATGAATTTGTCAGTTTGAATAGTTAAAAACATCGTTATTCAATGTTTTTGCAAGTTTAAAACAGCAATTTTAACGTGATTTTACAAAAATCCACCGTTTCCAACGTAAGAAACATGAATTTATCAGTTTGAATAGTTCAAAACAGCGTTTATCTATGTTTTTGCAAGTTTAAAACAGCAATTTTATCGTGATTTCACAAAAATCCACCGTTTCGAACGTAAGAAACATGAATTTATCAGTTTGAATAGTTGAAAACAGCGTTTTTCTATGTTTTTGCAAGTTTAAAACAGCAATTTTATCGTCATTTCTCATAAATCGCCGTTTCGCACGAAAGAAACATGAATTTGTCAGTTTGAATATTTCAAAACAGCGTTTTTCTATGTTTTTGCAAGTTTAAAACAGCAATTTTATCGTCATTTCTCATAAATCGTCGTCTCACACGAAAGAAACATGAATTTGTCAGTTTGAATAGTTCAAAACAGCGTTTTTCTATGTTTTTGCAAGTTTAAAACAGCAATTTTATCGTCATTTATCATAAATCGCCGTTTTGCACGAAAGAAACATGAATTTGTCAGTTTGAATAGTTCAAAACAGCGTTTCTCTATGTTTTTGCAAGATTAAAACAGCAATTTTATCGTCATTTCTCATAAATCGCCGTTTCACACGAAAGAAACATGAATTTGTCAGTTTGAATAGTTCAAAACAGCGTTTTTCTATGTTTTTGCAAGTTTAAAACAGCAATTTTATTGTCATTTCTCATTAATCGCCGTTTCGCACGAAAGAAACATGAATTTGTCAGTTTGAATAGTTCAAAACAGCGTTTTTCTATGTTTTTGCAAGTTTAAAACAGCAATTTTATCGTCATTTCTCATAAATCGCCGTTTCACACGAAAGAAACATGAATTTGTCCGTTTGAATAGTTCAAAACAGCGTTTTTCTATGTTTTTGCAAGTTTAAAACAGCAATTTTATCGTCATTTCTCATAAATCGCCGTTTCGCACGAAAGAAACATGAATTTGGCAGTTTGAATAGTTCAAAACAGCGTTTTTCTATGTTTTTGCAAGTTTAAAACAGCAATTTTATCGTCATTTCTCATAAATCGCCGTTTCACACGAAAGAAACATGAATTTGTCAGTTTGAATAGTTCAAAACAGCGTTTTTCTACGTTTTTGCAAGTTTAAAACAGCAATTTTATCGTCATTTATCATAAATCGCCGTTTCGCACGAAAGAAACATGAATTTGTCAGTTTGAGTAGTTCAAAACAGCGTTTTTCTATGTTTTTGCAAGTTTAAAATAGCAATTTTATCGTCATTTCTCATAAATCGCCGTTTCACACGAAAGAAACATGAATTTGTCAGTTTGAATAGTTCAAAACAGCGTTTTTCTATGTTTTTGCAAGTTTAAAACAGCAATTATATCGTCATTTATCATAAATCGCCGTCTCGCACGAAAGAAACATGAATTTGTCAGTTTGAATAGTTAAAAACATCGTTATTCAATGTTTTTGCAAGTTTAAAACAGCAATTTTAACGTGATTTTACAAAAATCCACCGTTTCCAACGTAAGAAACATGAATTTATCAGTTTGAATAGTTCAAAACAGCGTTTTTCTATGTTTTTGCAAGTTTAAAACAGCAATTTTATCGTGATTTCACAAAAATCCACCGTTTCGAACGTAAGAAACATGAATTTATCAGTTTGAATAGTTGAAAACAGCGTTTTTCTATGTTTTTGCAAGTTTAAAACAGCAATTTTATCGTCATTTCTCATAAATCGCCGTTTCGCACAAAAGAAACATGAATTTGTCAGTTTGAATATTTCAAAACAGCGTTTTTCTATGTTTTTGCAAGTTTAAAACAGCAATTTTATCGTCATTTCTCATAAATCGTCGTCTCACACGAAAGAAACATGAATTTGTCAGTTTGAATAGTTCAAAACAGCGTTTTTCTATGTTTTTGCAAGTTTAAAACAGCAATTTTATCGTCATTTATCATAAATCGCCGTTTCGCACGAAAGAAACATGAATTTGTCAGTTTGAATAGTTCAAAACAGCGTTTCTCTATGTTTTTGCAAGATTAAAACAGCAATTTTATCGTCATTTCTCATAAATCGCCGTTTCACACGAAAGAAACATGAATTTGTCAGTTTGAATAGTTCAAAACAGCGTTTTTCTATGTTTTTGCAAGTTTAAAACAGCAATTTTATTGTCATTTCTCATTAATCGCCGTTTCGCACGAAAGAAACATGAATTTGTCAGTTTGAATAGTTCAAAACAGCGTTTTTCTATGTTTTTGCAAGTTTAAAACAGCAATTTTATCGTCATTTCTCATAAATCGCCGTTTCACACGAAAGAAACATGAATTTGTCCGTTTGAATAGTTCAAAACAGCGTTTTTCTATGTTTTTGCAAGTTTAAAACAGCAATTTTATCGTCATTTATCATAAATCGCCGTTTCGCACGAAAGAAACATGAATTTGTCAGTTTGAGTAGTTCAAAACAGCGTTTTTCTATGTTATTGCAAGTTTAAAACAGCAATTTTATCGTCATTTCTTATAAATCGCCGTTTCACACGAAAGAAACATGAATTTGTCAGTTTGAATAGATCAAAACAGCGTTTTTCTATGTTTTTGCAAGTTTAAAACAGCAATTTTATCGTAATTTCTCATAAATCGGGGTTTCGCACGGAAGAAACATGAATTTGTCAGTTTGAATAGTTGAAAACAGCGTTTTTCAATGTTTTTGCAAGTTTAAAACAGCAATTTTATCGTGATTTCACAAAAATCCACCGTTTGGAACGTAAGAAACATGAATTTATCAGTTTGAATAGTTGAAAACAGCGTTTTTCTATGTTTTTGCAAGTTTAAAACAGCAATTTTATCGTCATTTCTCATAAATCGCCGTTTCGCACGAAAGAAACATGAATTTGTCAGTTTGAATAGTTCAAAACAGCGTTTTTCTATGTTTTTGCAAGTTTACAACAGCAATTTTATCGTAATTTCTCATAAATCGCCGTTTCGCACGGAATAAACATGAATTTGTCAGTTTGAATAGTTGAAAACAGCGTTTTTCAATGTTTTTGCAATTCTAAAACAGCAATTTTATCGTGATTTCACAAAAATTAACCGTTTCCAACGTAAGAAACTTGAATTTATCAGTTTGAATAGTTCAAAACAGCGTTTTTCTATGTTTTTGCAAACTTAAAACAGCAATTTTATCGTCATTTATCATAAATCGCCGTTTCGCACGAAAGGAACATGAATTTGTCAGTTTAAGTAGTTCAAAACAGCGTTTTTCTATGTTTCCGCAAGTTTAAAACAGCAATTTTATCGTCATTTCTCATAAATCGCCGTTTCACACGAAAAAAACATGAATTTGTCAGTTTGAATAGTTCAAAACAGCGTTTTTCTATGTTTTTGCAAGTTTAAAACAGCAATTTTATCGTAATTTCTCATATATCGCCGTTTCGCACGGAAGAAACATGAATTTGTCAGTTTGAATAGTTGAAAACAGCGTTTTTCAATGTTTTTGCAAGTTTAAAACAGCAATTTTATCGTGATTTCACAAAAATCCACCGTTTGGAACGTTAAGAAACATGAATTTATCAGTTTGAATAGTTGAAAACAGCGTTTTTCTATGTTTTTGCAAATTTAAAACAGCAATTTTATCGTCATTTCTCATAAATCGCCGTTTCGCACGAAAGAAACATGAATTTGTCAGTTTGAATAGTTCAAAACAGCGTTTTTCTATGTTTTTGCAAGTTTAAAACAGCAATTTTATCGTCATTTCTCATAAATCGCCGTTTCACACGTAAGAAACATGAATTTGTCAGTTTGAATAGTTCAAAACAGCGTTTTTCTATGTTTTTGCAAGTTTAAAACAGCAATTTTATCGTCATTTCTCATAAATCGCCGTTTCACACGAAAGAAACATGAATTTGTCAGTTTGAATAGTTCAAAACAGCGTTTTTCTATGTTTTTGCAAGTTTAAAACAGCAATTTTATCGTCATTTCTCATAAATCGCCGTTTCACACGAAAGAAACATGAATTTGTCAGTTTGAATAGTTCAAAACAGCGTTTTTCTACGTTTTTGCAAGTTTAAAACAGCAATTTTATCGTCATTTATCATAAATCGCCGTTTCGCACGAAAGAAACATGAATTTGTCAGTTTGAGTAGTTCAAAACAGCGTTTTTCTATGTTTTTGCAAGTTTAAAATAGCAATTTTATCGTCATTTCTCATAAATCGCCGTTTCACACGAAAGAAACATGAATTTTTCAGTTTGAATAGTTCAAAACAGCGTTTTTCTATGTTTTTGCAAGTTTAAAACAGCAATTATATCGTCATTTATCATAAATCGCCGTCTCGCACGAAAGAAACATGAATTTGTCAGTTTGAATAGTTAAAAACATCGTTATTCAATGTTTTTGCAAGTTTAAAACAGCAATTTTAACGTGATTTTACAAAAATCCACCGTTTCCAACGTAAGAAACATGAATTTATCAGTTTGAATAGTTCAAAACAGCGTTTTTCTATGTTTTTGCAAGTTTAAAACAGCAATTTTATCGTGATTTCACAAAAATCCACCGTTTCGAACGTAAGAAACATGAATTTATCAGTTTGAATAGTTGAAAACAGCGTTTTTCTATGTTTTTGCAAGTTTAAAACAGCAATTTTATCGTCATTTCTCATAAATCGCCGTTTCGCACGAAAGAAACATGAATTTGTCAGTTTGAATATTTCAAAACAGCGTTTTTCTATGTTTTTGCAAGTTTAAAACAGCAATTTTATCGTCATTTCTCATAAATCGTCGTCTCACACGAAAGAAACATGAATTTGTCAGTTTGAATAGTTCAAAACAGCGTTTTTCTATGTTTTTGCAAGTTTAAAACAGCAATTTTATCGTCATTTATCATAAATCGCCGTTTCGCACGAAAGAAACATGAATTTGTCAGTTTGAATAGTTCAAAACAGCGTTTCTCTATGTTTTTGCAAGATTAAAACAGCAATTTTATCGTCATTTCTCATAAATCGCCGTTTCACACGAAAGAAACATGAATTTGTCAGTTTGAATAGTTCAAAACAGCGTTTTTCTATGTTTTTGCAAGTTTAAAACAGCAATTTTATTGTCATTTCTCATTAATCGCCGTTTCGCACGAAAGAAACATGAATTTGTCAGTTTGAATAGTTCAAAACAGCGTTTTTCTATGTTTTTGCAAGTTTAAAACAGCAATTTTATCGTCATTTCTCATAAATCGCCGTTTCACACGAAAGAAACATGAATTTGTCCGTTTGAATAGTTCAAAACAGCGTTTTTCTATGTTTTTGCAAGTTTAAAACAGCAATTTTATCGTCATTTATCATAAATCGCCGTTTCGCACGAAAGAAACATGAATTTGTCAGTTTGAGTAGTTCAAAACAGCGTTTTTCTATGTTATTGCAAGTTTAAAACAGCAATTTTATCGTCATTTCTTATAAATCGCCGTTTCACACGAAAGAAACATGAATTTGTCAGTTTGAATAGATCAAAACAGCGTTTTTCTATGTTTTTGCAAGTTTAAAACAGCAATTTTATCGTAATTTCTCATAAATCGGGGTTTCGCACGGAAGAAACATGAATTTGTCAGTTTGAATAGTTGAAAACAGCGTTTTTCAATGTTTTTGCAAGTTTAAAACAGCAATTTTATCGTGATTTCACAAAAATCCACCGTTTGGAACGTAAGAAACATGAATTTATCAGTTTGAATAGTTGAAAACAGCGTTTTTCTATGTTTTTGCAAGTTTAAAACAGCAATTTTATCGTCATTTCTCATAAATCGCCGTTTCGCACGAAAGAAACATGAATTTGTCAGTTTGAATAGTTCAAAACAGCTTTTTTCTATGTTTTTGCAAGTTTACAACAGCAATTTTATCGTAATTTCTCATAAATCGCCGTTTCGCACGGAATAAACATGAATTTGTCAGTTTGAATAGTTGAAAACAGCGTTTTTCAATGTTTTTGCAATTCTAAAACAGCAATTTTATCGTGATTTCACAAAAATTAACCGTTTCCAACGTGAGAAACTTGAATTTATCAGTTTGAATAGTTCAAAACAGCGTTTTTCTATGTTTTTGCAAACTTAAAACAGCAATTTTATCGTCATTTATCATAAATCGCCGTTTCGCACGAAAGAAACATGAATTTGTCAGTTTAAGTAGTTCAAAACAGCGTTTTTCTATGTTTCTGCAAGTTTAAAACAGCAATTTTATCGTCATTTCTCATAAATCGCCGTTTCACACGAAAAAAACATGAATTTGTCAGTTTGAATAGTTCAAAACAGCGTTTTTCTATGTTTTTGCAAGTTTAAAACAGCAATTTTATCGTAATTTCTCATATATCGCCGTTTCGCACGGAAGAAACATGAATTTGTCAGTTTGAATAGTTGAAAACAGCGTTTTTCAATGTTTTTGCAAGTTTAAAACAGCATATTTATCGTGATTTCATAAAAATCCACCGTTTGGAACGTAAGAAACATGAATTTATCAGTTTGAATAGTTGAAAACAGCGTTTTTCTATGTTTTTGCAAATTTAAAACAGCAATTTTATCGTCATTTCTCATAAATCGCCGTTTCGCACGAAAGAAACATGAATTTGTCAGTTTGAATAGTTCAAAACAGCGTTTTTCTATGTTTTTGCAAGTTTAAAACAGCAATTTTATCGTCATTTCTCATAAATCGCCGTTTCACACGTAAGAAACATGAATTTGTCAGTTTGAATAGTTCAAAACAGCGTTTTTCTATGTTTTTGCAAGTTTAAAACAGCAATTTTATCGTCATTTCTCATAAATCGCCGTTTCACACGAAAGAAACATGAATTTGTCAGTTTGAATAGTTCAAAACAGCGTTTTTCTATGTTTTTGCAAGTTTATAACAGCAATTTTATAGTAATTTCTCATAAATCGCCGTTTCGCACGGAAGAAACATGAATTTGTCAGTTTGAGTAGTTCAAAACAGCGTTTTTCTATGTTTTTGCAAGTTTAAAACAGCAATTTTATCGTCATTTCTCATAAATCGCCGTTTCACACGAAAGAAACATGAATTTGTCAGTTTGAATAGTTCAAAACAGCGTTTTTCTATGTTTTTGCAAGTTTATAACAGCAATTTTATAGTAATTTCTCATAAATCGCCGTTTCGCACGAAAGAAACATGAATTTGTCAGTTTGAGTAGTTCAAAACAGCGTTTTTCTATGTTTTTGCAAGTTTAAAACAGCAATTTTATCGTCATTTATCATAAATCGCCGTTTCGCACGAAAGAAACATGAATTTGTCAGTTTGAGTAGTTCAAAACAGCGTTTTTCTATGTTTTTGCAAGTTTAAAACAGCAATTTTATCGTCATTTATCATAAATCGCCGTTTCGCACGAAAGAAACATGAATTTGTCAGTTTGAATAGTTCAAAACTGCGTTTCTCTATGTTTTTGCAAGATTAAAACAGCAATTTTATCGTCATTTCTCATAAATCGCCGTTTCGCACCAAAGAAACATGAATTTGTCAGTTTGAATAGTTCAAAACAGCGTTTTTCTATGTTTTTGCAAGTTTACAACAGCAATTTTATCGTAATTTCTCATAAATCGCCGTTTCGCACGGAATAAACATGAATTTGTCAGTTTGAATAGTTGAAAACAGCGTTTTTCAATGTTTTTGCAATTTTAAAACAGCAATTTTATCGTGATTTCACAAAAATTAACCGTTTCCAACGTACGAAACTTGAATTTATCAGTTTGAATAGTTCAAAACAGCGTTTTTCTATGTTTTTGCAAGTTTAAAACAGCAATTTTAACGTTATTTATCATAAATCGCCGTTTCGCACGAAAGAAACATGAATTTGTCAGTTTGAGTAGTTCAAAACAGCGTTTTTCTATGTTTCTGCAAGTTTAAAACAGCAATTTTATCGTCATTTCTCATAAATCGCCGTTTCACACGAAAGAAACATGAATTTGTCAGTTTGAATAGTTCAAAACAGCGTTTTTCTATGTTTTTGCAAGTTTAAAACAGCAATTTTATCGTAATTTCTCATATATCGCCGTTTCGCACGGAAGAAACATGAATTTGTCAGTTTGAATAGTTGAAAACAGCGTTTTTCAATGTTTTTGCAAGTTTAAAACAGCAATTTTATCGTGATTTCACAAAAATCCAACGTTTGGAACGTAAGAAACATGAATTTATCAGTTTGAATAGTTGAAAACAGCGTTTTTCTATGTTTTTGCAAATTTAAAACAGCAATTTTATCGTCATTTCTCATAAATCGCCGTTTCGCACGAAAGAAACATGAATTTGTCAGTTTGAATAGTTCAAAACAGCGTTTTTCTATATTTTTGCAAGTTTAAAACAGCAATTTTATCGTTATTTCTCATAAATCGCCGTTTCACACGTAAGAAACATGAATTTGTCAGTTTGAATAGTTCAAAACAGCGTTTTTCTATGTTTTTGCAAGTTTAAAACAGCAATTTTATCGTCATTTCTCATAAATCGCCGTTTCACACGAAAGAAACATGAATTTGTCAGTTTGAATAGTTCAAAACAGCGTTTTTCTATGTTTTTGCAAGTTTATAACAGCAATTTTATAGTAATTTCTCATAAATCGCCGTTTCGCACGGAAGAAACATGAATTTGTCAGTTTGAGTATTTCAAAACAGCGTTTTTCTATGTTTTTGCAAGTTTAAAACAGCAATTTTATCGTCATTTCTCATAAATCGCCGTTTCACACGAAAGAAACATGAATTTGTCAGTTTGAATAGTTCAAAACAGCGTTTTTCTATGTTTTTGCAAGTTTATAACAGCAATTTTATAGTAATTTCTCATAAATCGCCGTTTCGCACGGAAGAAACATAAATTTGTCAGTTTGAGTAGTTCAAAACAGCGTTTTTCTATGTTTTTGCAAGTTTAAAACAGCAATTTTATCGTCATTTATCATAAATCGCCGTTTCGCACGAAAGAAACATGAATTTGTCAGTTTTGAGTAGTTCAAAACAGCGTTTTTCTATGTTTTTGCAAGTTTAAAACAGCAATTTTATCGTCATTTCTCATAAATCGCCGTTTCACACGTAAGAAACATGAATTTGTCAAATTGAATAGTTCAAAACAGCGTTTTACTATGTTTTTGCAAGTTTAAAACAGCAATTTTATCGTCATTTCTCATAAATCGCCGTTTCACACGAAAGAAACATGAATTTGTCAGTTTGAATAGTTCAAAACAGCGTTTTTCTATGTTTTTGCAAGTTTAAAACAGTAATTTTATCGTAATTTCTCATAAATCGCCGTTTCGCACGGAAGAAACATGAATTTGTCAGTTTGAATAGTTGAAAACAGCGTTTTTCAATGTTTTTGCAAGTTTAAAACAGCAATTTTATCGTGATTTCACAAAAATCCACCGTTTGGAACGTAAGAAACATGAATTTATCAGTTTGAATAGTTGAAAACAGCGTTTTTCTATGTTTTTGCTAGTTTAAAACAGCAATTTTATCGTCATTTCTCATAAATCGCCGTTTCGCACGAAAGAAACATGAATTTGTCAGTTTGAATAGTTCAAAACAGCGTTTTTCTATGTTTTTGCAAGTTTAAAACAGCAATTTTATCGTCATTTCTCATAAATCGCCGTTTCACACGTAAGAAACATGAATTTGTCAGTTTGAATAGTTCAAAACAGCGTTTTCTATGTTTTTGCAAGTTTAAAACAGCAATTTTATTGTTATTTCACAAAAATCCACCGTTTGGAACGTAAGAAACATGAATTTATCAGTTTGAATAGTTGAAAACAGCGTTTTTCTATGTTTTTGCAAATTTAAAACAGCAATTTTGTCGTCATTTCTCATAAATCGCCGTTTCGCACGAAAGAAACATGAATTTGTCAGTTTGAATAGTTCAAAACAGCGTTTTTCTATGTTTTTGCAAGTTTAAAACAGCAATTTTATCGTCATTTCTCATAAATCGCCGTTTCACACGTAAGAAACATGAATTTGTCAGTTTGAATAGTTCAAAACAGCGTTTTTCTATGTTTTTGCAAGTTTAAAACAGCAATTTTATCGTCATTTCTCATAAATCGCCGTTTCACACGAAAGAAACATGAATTTGTCAGTTTGAATAGTTCAAAACAGCGTTTTTCTATGTTTTTGCAAGTTTATAACAGCAATTTTATAGTAATTTCTCATAAATCGCCGTTTCGCACGGAAGAAACATGAATTTGTCAGTTTGAGTAGTTCAAAACAGCGTTTTTCTATGTTTTTGCAAGTTTAAAACAGCAATTTTATCGTCATTTCTCATAAATCGCCGTTTCACACGAAAGAAACATGAATTTGTCAGTTTGAATAGTTCAAAACAGCGTTTTTCTATGTTTTTGCAAGTTTATAACAGCAATTTTATAGTAATTTCTCATAAATCGCCGTTTCGCACGGAAGAAACATGAATTTGTCAGTTTGAGCAGTTCAAAACAGCGTTTTTCTATGTTTTTGCAAGTTTAAAACAGCAATTTTATCGTGATTTCACAAAAATCTACCGTTTCGAACGTAAGAAACATGAATTTATCAGTTAGAATAGTTGAAAACAGCGTTTTTCTATGTTTTTGCAAGTTTAAAACAGCAATTTTATCGTCATTTCTCATAAATCGCCGTTTCGCACGAAAGAAACATGAATTTGTCAGTTTGAGTAGTTCAAAACAGCGTTTTTCTATGTTTTTGCAAGTTTAAAACAGCAATTTTATTTTCATTTCTCATAAATCGCCGTTTCACACGAAAGAAACATGAAATTGTCAGTTTGAATAGTTCAAAACAGCGTTTTTCTATGTTTTTCCAAGTTTAAAACAGCAATTTTATCGTAATTTCTCATAAATCGCCGTTTCGCACGGAAGAAACATGAATTTGTCAGTTTGAATAGTTCAAAACAGCGTTTTTCTATGTTTTTGCAAGTTTAAAACAGCAATTTTATCGTCATTTCTCATAAATCGCCGTTTCGCACGAAAGAAACATGAATTTGTCAGTTTGAATAGTTCAAAACAGCGTTTCTCTATGTTTTTGCAAGTTTAAAACAGCAATTTTATCGTAATTTCTCATAAATCGCCTTTTCGCACGGAAGAAACATGAATTTGTCAGTTTGAATAGTTGAAAACAGCGTTTTTCAATGTTTTTGCAAGTTTAAAACAGCAATTTTATCGTGATTTCACAAAAATCAACCGTTTGGAACGTAAGAAACATGAATTTATCAGTTTGAATAGTTGAAAACAGCGTTTTTCTATGTTTTTGCAAGTTTAAAACAGCAATTTTATCGTCATTTCTCATAAATCGCCGTTTCGCACGAAAGAAACATGAATTTGTCAGTTTGAATAGTTCAAAACAGCGTTTTTCTATGTTTTTGCAAGTTTAAAACAGCAATTTTATCGTCATTTATCATAAATCGCCGTTTCGCACGAAAGAAACATGAATTTGTCAGTTTGAGTAGTTCAAAACAGCGTTTTTCTATGTTTTTGCAAGTTTAAAACAGCAATTTTATCGTCATTTCTCATAAATCGCCGTTTCACACGAAAGAAACATGAATTTGTCAGTTTGAATAGTTCAAAACAGCGTTTTTCTATGTTTTTGCAAGTTTAAAACATTAATTTTATCGTAATTTCTCATAAATCGCCGTTTCGCACGGAAGAAACATGAATTTGTCAGTTTGAATAGTTGAAAACAGCGTTTTTCAATGTTTTTGCAAGTTTAAAACAGCAATTTTATCGTGATTTCACAAAAATCCACCGTTTGGAACGTAAGAAACATGAATTTATCTTTTTGAATAGTTGAAAACAGCGTTTTTCTATGTTTTTGCAAGTTTAAAACAGCAACTTTATCGTCATTTCTCATAAATCGCCGTTTCGCACGAAAGAAACATGAATTTGTCAGTTTGAATAGTTCAAAACAGCGTTTTTCTATGTTTTTGCAAGTTTACAACAGCAATTTTATCGTAATTTCTCATAAATCGCCGTTTCGCACGGAATAAACATGAATTTGTCAGTTTGAATAGTTGAAAACAGCGTTTTTCAATGTTTTTGCAATTTTAAAACAGCAATTTTATCGTGATTTCACAAAAATCCACCGTTTCCAACGTAAGAAACTTGAATTTATCAGTTTGAATAGTTCAAAACAGCGTTTTTCTATGTTTTTGCAAGTTTAAAACAGCAATTTTATCGTCATTTCTCATAAATCGCCGTTTCACACGAAAGAAACATGAATTTGTCAGTTTGAATAGTTAAAACAGCGTTTTTCTATGTTTTTGCAAGTTTAAAACAGCAATTTTATCGTCATTTCTCATAAATCGCCGTTTCGCACGAAAGAAACATGAATTTGTCAGTTTGAATAGTTCAAAACATCGTTTTTCTATGTTTTTGCAAGTATAAAACAGCAATTTTATCGTCATTTCTCATAAATCGCCGTTTCACACGAAAGAAACATGAATTTGTCAGTTTGAATAGTTCAAAACAGCGTTTTTCTATGTTTTTGCAAGTTTAAAACAGCAATTTTAACGTGATTTCACAAAAATCCACCGTTTCGAACGTAAGAAACATAAATTTATCAGTTTGAATAGTTGAAAACAACGTTTTTTCTATGTTTTTGCAAGTTTAAAACAGCAATTTTATCGTCATTTCTCATAAATCGCCGTTTCGCACGAAAGAAACATGAATTTGTCAGTTTGAATAGTTCAAAACAGCGTTTTTCTATGTATTTGCAAGTTTAAAACAGCAATTTTATCGTCATTTCTCATAAATCGCCGTTTCACACGAAAGAAACATGAATTTGTCAGTTTGAATAGTTCAAAACAGCGTTTTTCTATGTTTTTTGCAAGTTTAAAAAGCAATTTTATCGTCATTTATCATAAATCGCCGTTTCGCACGAAAGAAACATGAATTTGTCAGTTTGAGTAGTTCAAAACAGCGTTTTTCTATGTTTTTGCAAGTTTAAAACAGCAATTTTATCGTCATTTCTCATAAATCGCCGTTTCACACGTAAGAAACATGAATTTGTCAGTTTGAATAGTTCAAAACAGCGTTTTTCTATGTTTTTGCAAGTTTAAAACAGCAATTTTATCGTCATTTCTCATAAATCGCCGTTTCGCACGAAAGAAACATGAATTTGTCAGTTTGAATAGTTAAAACAGCGTTTTTCTATGTTTTTGCAAGTTTAAAACAGCAATTTTATCGTCATTTCTCATAAATCGCCGTTTCGCACGAAAGAAACATGAATTTGTCAGTTTGAATAGTTCAAAACAGCGTTTTTTCTATGTTTTTGCAAGTATAAAACAGCAATTTTATCGTCATTTCTCATAAATCGCCGTTTCACACGAAAGAAACATGAATTTGTCAGTTTGAATAGTTCAAAACAGCGTTTTTCTATGTTTTTGCAAGTTTAAAACAGCAATTTTAACGTGATTTCACAAAAATCCACCGTTTCGAACGTAAGAAACATAAATTTATCAGTTTGAATAGTTGAAAACAACGTTTTTCTATGTTTTTGCAAGTTTAAAACAGCAATTTTATCGTCATTTCTCATAAATCGCCGTTTCGCACGAAAGAAACATGAATTTGTCAGTTTGAATAGTTCAAAACAGCGTTTTTCTATGTATTTGCAAGTTTAAAACAGCAATTTTATCGTCATTTCTCATAAATCGCCGTTTCACACGAAAGAAACATGAATTTATCAGTTTGAATAGTTGAAAACAGCGTTTTTCTATGTTTTTGCAAGTTTAAAACAGCAATTTTATCGTCATTTCTCATAAATCGCCGTTTCGCACGAAAGAAACATGAATTTGTCAGTTTGAATAGTTCAAAACAGCGTTTTTCTATGTTTTTGCAAGTTTAAAACAGCAATTTTATCGTCATTTCTCATAAATCGTCGTCTCACACGAAAGAAACATGAATTTGTCAGTTTTAATAGTTCAAAACAGCGTTTTTCTATGTTTTTGCAAGTTTAAAACAGCAATTTTATCGTCATTTATCATAAATCGCCGTTTCGCACGAAAGAAACATGAATTTGTCAGTTTGAATAGTT